>BQNB010039373.1:0-48103 GCA_026074375.1 Tanacetum coccineum | reverse complement strand
AGATCATCCCATGTAAGAATCGATCGAGGGGGTTCTTTTTCAAGCCAAATCCGGGCGACACCCTCGAGGGAAAATGGGAAAAACATAAGCTTTACGTAATGTCCGAAAAATAACGTATGTGAGCTTGTTGAACATCAACAAATTCGGGAACTTCATCGTAGAAGTGATCTTGTTGAAATAACGTATGTGAGCATGAGGGTCTTCATTGTAATGTCCGAAAAATTGTTTGTTTTGAACGAGGGAAGCAAATCGTGCTTAAGCTCAAAGTTGTCCGCGGTGATTTCGGGCACAACGATGGCATCCTCGTAACCCACGGTGGTTGCTTCGAGCAATTGAGCCATAGTATGATTATCGTCCATCGTAACTACGGGATGAGCTTGATTTTCAATTGGTTCCACAAGATTGAATGGTTCAACAAAAGTCAGATTGACTTGTTGTTGTTGACGGTTAGAATTACGAGATTAAGAATGAGTGCGCATGCACTAAAATGTAAAAAGAAAATTTATACTAATTTTTTTAGTTTTTTATTTTTTTGATTTTTTTGGTTTTTCAACAATGTATTCATAATAAATTTTAAATACGGACAATGAGATAAGACACTTAAACCTAATAATCAACTCGCTTCACGGTAACTCTCTAAAAGAAAAACGCACAAAGGAGTTTGTTTAGCTTTCAAAGGTGAGCCGTACCTCGCGAGAGACACAAAAGGTAAGTTTTTGATCTTTGGTTTGGGAACTTATTAATGGATAATACTTAAGTTGAAAGTATTATTTGTTGATGTTCTTTTACCAACTTGGTAATTTTTTTCTTTTTATGGACAATGTTTTTATTTTTTTGATTTTTTTTATATTATATATTTTTATATTATATATACTAATAAAGAAAAAAAAATTTGTATTTTTTTATAAGAAAATAAGCAAAATAAATTCACACGGAAGGATCTTCAAACACAAATTTTCAAACGGCTTCAAACACAAATCCTCCCCAGCAGCGGCGCCAAAAACTTATTCACTTATGACTATACCCTTTAAAAATATAAATATAGATATAGATATAAAATATACTTATAAATATAGGGTAAGAATCAAAAAATCACAATTATAGTAATCCGGGAGTATGATTCCCGGGTCGTTTCCCCAACGAGGAATGCAATTGAAAGCCATGAGTCGTTTTGAGAATTGATGCTTGAATGGAACAATATTTAGATTGGTTTTCTAAATCTACAGGAAAATTAAGGCAAAAACTTAAAAAACAATTAAGGTAAGACAAATTTTAACTAAAAACGCAAAACGGGAATCCTAAACGGGACCTAAAAACCTAAATTATCAATTTAAGTCCTAAAATGATATTTTTGGTTTTTATAAGTCTTAATTGACTAAAAAGCTAGAACAAAGAAAACTAGACTAAAAACGAAGGTGATTAGGGCTTGGAAACACTAAAGCAAATCTAATTTTCCTAGGTTCTAAATGTTAAAAGAAAATTTTCTAAAAAGAATTATATTTTTTTGACTTTTTTATAATTTTTATGAATTAAAAACAATTTTAATGAAATTAAATGTTTAAAATACTAAACTATTTATAAAAAAACTGGAAAAATCATGAAAAGTAGCTTGAACAGTGAGGAGTCTAATAAAAATAAGATGGGAAAAACAGCTTATCGAATAAGTTGTGAAATAAGCTAAGAATGGCTTATAAGCTAAAAGGCCTAAATCTATTATAAAGAATAGATTTTGCAAAGATATACCGAAAAAGACCCAAGGGCGAGTTGGTATTGCGTGTGGTGTGTATAAAACGTTTGGTCGAATAGGGGTGAGGTCTCGGGTTCGAGTCCTGCTCACCCTTGACTTCCCTCAATTCCCAAATGTTTTTTACATGCCATTTTTTTACAACTTTTTAGAGGGGTTAAAAATAAGCAACTTTTGTAAAACAATTTTTTTTATAAACCAAAAATAAGCACAAAATAAGCTGTTAAAAGAAAGAATAAGCCTAAACTTCACTAAGCTAAGAAAAATGCTACTGTTTGGCAAATTAAGCATTAATAAGCTAATGAAAACTTAAAATAAGCTAAGACAGATAAAAGGGCATATCTAAAAAGCTCTTAGGAACAAAAATAAGCAACTACAATAAGCTAGAATGTAATCAAAAAGCTATAAAACTTAGAAATTTTAAGCTAATAGGCAAATAAGCTCCAAACTAAAGGAAAATAAGCTAAAGGGGACTTATACTAACCTAATAAGCTATACTAACCTAGAATAAGCAAATGCAATAAGCTAAGAAGCCTTAATAAGCAAATTAGTTTTTTGGTTAAAACTGATAAGCAAACAGGCCAAGAGGGACTTTTCTAGCTTAAAAATAAGCTAGCAAAAGGATCCTTGTGGCTTAGTGGCTTATACCATAAAAAGATTGGCCAAAAAGCTACAATAAGCAACAATGAAAAAGCATTTTGAAATTCAAATAAGCACTTAAAAAACTTCATGAAAAAGCTATTTCACACAGATTCAACACTTAGACAAAAAATTTGCAACTTTTTGTAATCTTAACGAAACACCAATTTTGAGCTTAAAAATAAGCAACTAAACAGATCCTTAGACATAATACCTACAAACAGATAAGCTTTAACCTAAAGAACTTAAATCAACAATCAAAAAGAGTTTGAAATTCGAGGATATGCGAACAGTAAGCAAATAAAAAGCATTTTCCAAACTTTTTGAACACACTAAGCGATATCTTTGACATTTGACGGCAAAACTTAAAACAACAATGCAGGCTATAGAGCTATGAACCTAACTTGTTCTAAGACTTGTACAAACACAAAAACATCACAAAACTCAAGTTTCATAGACTTAATCAAATAAGCAGGTGAAATAAGCTATAAGCTCTCAGATTCAAACAACATGCTATAAAACTTATGATTCTTAGAATCCAACTTAAGCAATGATTAAAAACAGGGTAAAAGACTTTAAAAATGAATGTTAAATTTCCAAAAGGGTCAAAAAGACAAGCAAATACTAACATGGGTTTACGTATAACTGCTTGTGCCAAAAAACACGGAAGGGCCCTTTTAAGTTTTTTCAAAGGCATTTTAAACTTGATTTTTAAAGATTTAAGCAAACTTTTCCAAATACCAGATGTTTGACAGGTAAATTAGACACTTTTAAACAAACTCCAACAACAAATAAGCACTTAAATAAGTTGAGACAGATTATGCAATTATAAGCTAAGATAGACAGAAATTCAGAAAACCTTAAACTATGACTTCTAAAACTAACAAGACAAGCTATAAGCATTCAAACACTCACAAATACAGCATAAATAAGCATAGATAACATAGCAGGCATAAGCACAAATAAGCAATTCTAACAGCAGATAAGCTAAAAATGGAAAAAAATGAAACTACACAAGGTCCTACAGCTTTTTCTTATGAATTTTAAGACCCAAAACAAAACCTTATCACAATCCTATAGCATATCCACATCAGCACTAACGCCATGTATCCATACCAAAATATACCAAGCATCCATGAGATACTTCTTTTATATTTTTTTTATAATTTTATGATTAAAATAGTAAATAAAAGTGATAAAACAGTAAAATAAGGTTTGATTCAAGAAACAAAAAGCTCAGTGAAGCTTTTAGGTGAGTTCCATAAGCTGTTTCATAGCTTTTTAAAGCTTAACATGTTATATAAAATGATCAAACGCAAAAACTTAAAACACAAACCTCAAAATTTCATTAAAAACTTAAACTTTTACAAAGGAAAGGAAATACAACTAGCTTTAAAACTTAAATAAAAATTACATTAAAAGAGACTAAAAACATAGAAAAAACTACTCCCCCACTACAAGGGTTAAGCCCTCTATTTATAGGCCGGATAGAAAGACCTAGATCCTTGGCTTGGTTTTCTTGTGTGAGAGGAAAAGCAGCATCAATCTTGGCCCTTCAAATCATATTTGTGCTTCTTTTGATCAATCATGGCCCTTGATTATTGCCACGCAATCATTCCCCAATGATTGCTTTTGGATTGCCAACGTGTCAGAGCAAAACGTCACTCATTGCATCATTAACGGTATTCTAAAAGCGTTTAAGACGGGGGGTTTAATCCTTGGGTAAGTGTAATTTTGGGGATGGAGGGTGAACATTGAAAATGGGGTTTAGCGCGGAAAAGGGGTTTGTCCTGTTTGTCTAAATATGATTTGGTTGCAGATGGTGAACGTTTAGGTTTGGCAGAAACAAAACCCCTTAACTTGTATATTGTTTATTACAATTAAAGTCCTTGGTGATGCGATCTTTCTCCTTGGAGTTTGGGATGGGTATGCACCGTTAGTCTTTCCCCCCCCCCCCCCCCCCCTCCTTTAATACTAACGTGGTTAAATTTCAAAGGGATTGGGTGTTGACGGGTTTTAAAACAAATGTGGGTGGTTGGGCTTCATTGTTGGGACGGGTATAAAAGTAAAGTGGTGTTGGGCTTTTATTAAGGCTTAAGGCTTATAAGATATAAGTGGGCTTTCCCGGGCCCACTAGGTGGGTACGGGTGGGCCCACTTTTGGCAGTTTAGGTTTTTGGGTTTGGTTTTCGATGCTCTTTCCAATGCCTCATCTCGGGGTTGATTTGACTTGAATTTTGTTGATCGTTAGACTTTTGACTTGCTTTGATTTTTGAACCTTCTCTTACGCTCTTTCCTTTCTCCACGTGCTCTCAGGTTTTGTCCCCGTTTTGGCTTCGAATTTTTGTCCCTTTTCTTAGATATCCTATTCTGCACATTTACAAATGTAAAACATATAAATACAATGTATTTTTGGTACGTTTTTAGTCATTTAAGTCCATTTTTAGTGGTCAAAGGTATGTGTAATTAAACACGATACAGTTCTTTTAATGACGCATCGCAACGCTTTCCTAACTTCTTCGCATCCTTTGAGATTTTATTCTTTTAAAGATTAATTTGAAGCTTGTCGGATATAGTTGGTTTAAGTTATTCGATCTCGTTTTGACCATTAAAATAAATTGTGAAATTATTGAAAAGCCAAAAATATTTTTCTTTTATTTTCTCTTAATTTCTTTTTAGTGCATGCGCACTCGTTCTTCTTCTAATCTCGTTGGTAATTCTTCTTCTAATCCAACCACTTCAAACCCGAAACGTCATAACCGTAGACGTTCTAATCAAATAGTCGAACCGTTCGCTCTTGAAGAATCACCCGTAGTTACGATGGCCGATCAACGTACTATGGCGGAATTGCTCCGTGCACCCACCGAGGGATATAAGGAGGCAATTGTAGTTCCTCCAATTCTTGCTGAGCATTTCGAGCTCAAGAATAGTCTCATTAATATGATGACTTCGGACCAATTCTTCAGGCTTGAGAAAGACAATCATCATGATCACATTCGTTGGTTTAACAAAATAACTTCCACCATCAAATACAAGGATGTGCCGAATTCAGCGATTAAGCTTATGCTTTTTCCTTTGTTCTCTTGCGGGCAGCCCGTCGTTAGCTTGAAAAAGAACCCCCTCGTTCTATTCTCACTTGGGAAGATCTTGTGTCCAAATTCATCAACGAATTCTTTCCCCCCTCAAGAACGACAAACCTTCGAAATGAAATTTCTAATTTTTAACACAACGGTTTATAATCGTTCAAGATGCATAGGAATTAAATACAAAGATCCCCTTCGTGCTTGTCCTCTACATGGTTTCACCGAATTGCACCAACTTGATACTTTCTACAATGCCTTGAACCCGTGCCGAAGTCAAAGATTCCCTTGAATACTGCTGGCCGTCCCCAGTGGCAATCTTTTGGAAAGAAGTACTTAAGATGTGTTGACGATTATCAAAAACAAATCCAAGGTCCGCAATTCACGAAACAAATCGATTGTTTCTCAAGTGAAATCATGGAGGTAATTCTTCTTCTTCGATATACAGGCAAACTTACCAGCAATAAATCAGCAAATGAAGTGTTGTGACAACCGCTATGATGCTATTCTTAAACAATTCAAGCAACCTCACCTCCAGCTTCCGTAAAAGCTGTTGAGGAGATTTGTGTTACTTGCGGTGGTGCTCATCCGTATTATCTGTGTGTCGCCGCCGATGGCAACACTTTCCCAGAATATCGGGATAACATCCAAGGATACGTTGCAGCATCCAACGACGGTAACTACAAATCAGGGTAAGTCCGGTTATCGTCGCTCCAGTGTGGCTAATCTTACATAAACTTCATCAACCTGGAGTTTTGCTCAACAAAACTGGCAAAATAACCAAAACCGGTTTAGCCAACCTCAAGGATATAACCGAGGAAACAATTTCAACCAAAATGCAAATTATCAAGCTCCAACTCAACAAAACCAAAGTGTTCCTTTAAGTGAGTTGGAGAAAATTAAGAAAATGAATGATGTAAGCATAAAAGCCATACAAAACCAAATTAACCAAGTGAAAAATAAGTTAAGGAGTGAAATGCAAAATTCAATTCAAACTTCTATCTCTAACCAAACAAACAAGGTTAAGAACATGATGGCAAGCTTCTTTCAAATGAACACTGCTTCTACCTCGGGTACGGGAACACTCCCTAGCAACACCGTTGCTAACCCGAAGGGTGAATTAAAAGCCATTACCACTCAAATTGGTCTTGTTCTTGATAGACCCCATAGCCGTTTCCTAATGCCCTGCCCCCCCCCCTCCTTCCCATATTCATAACCGAAGGAGGATAAAGTGTTGAAGAGAATTTTAACAACCCTAAACATTTGAGTATACCATTAAGGTCCCACCTCCTCATGTCCAAAAAGCTAAACCTTCTTCTCAAAGAAACTTTGTGGTTCACCAAAGGGATCCTCGTTACCCTCATATCCCTTATCCTTCAAGAATGAACCAAGAAAAAAGGCAAGAGAAAGATGAAGTCCAAATTCATAAAATCTTTATTGGCGCAGAAATGTTCAACCACAACTTCACTAGTTCAATATCTCTTCTGTCGATGCTTTGATTCTTATGCTGAATACCAATGCAAAATGCGATAAGCTCTCTCCTTTCCAACAAGGAGAAACCTTAATATGAAATGGTAAATACACCCTTAATGAAACGTTGCTGAGGCGAGGTTATCCTAAAAAAGAAAAGTTACCCGAAAAATTCAGAGACCCTGGTAAATTCTCATTCCGAGTATGTTTTAGTGCAGCTCAAGTGAAAAGCCCTAGCCGATCTAGGTGCTAGCATCAACTTGATGCCACTCTTGGTTTGGAAAAAGTTATGATTACCCGAGCTTATTTCCACCCAAATGACTCTTGAACTTGCTAACCGGAGATACTTTGCCACTCCGAAAGGAATTTGAAAGAGATGTCCCATTGTTCCGGTTGGAAGTTGACATTCCGTGATTTTGTCATTGTTGATCCATTAGAGCGATCATGCGAGTCCCCTCATTTTGGGTAGACCTTTCTTACGGACCGCTCGTGCTTTTAATTAACGTTCACGAATTGTAAAGGAGAAGAAGACCACCTGCACAGTTCTCCGTGACGTAAAAGAAAGATTAATCTTGACCTATGAAGACATGACACATTCAAGCTATTCAACAAACGAACCTCATCAAGAATCAATCATACACGATTGATGTCTAACACTATGTATTTCACTATGAGGAAATTCGTGAAGATTTGTTTGCAACAAGTCATCAAGGTGGCAATCCCACTTCTTCTCTCACTTCTCATACCGACATTAACTCTCACCGGAAGCTAAGTGAATAGATATCTTTGATCCGGAGGAGAACATTATTAAAACTTTCTAAAATCTTGATAAAACCAATATCTACCTCCATATCATGATAATCAATTAAGTGGCATTCCCACTCTGATTTTGGAACCCGAGACCAAGTCTTCTTCTTCTTCCCCCACACTTACTTCCATCGAAGAAAGTGAATTAATTTGGGAAGAATTCGAAGCAAATCTACACAAGTGATTGCATTTCCCATCCACCAGGAAATAGTAAACCTAATAATCTCTCCTCTCCTCATTTTCAAAATTCTTTAAGTGGCAGTACCACTTCTTCTTCACCTAGTCTCCCTATTTATGAGACTAGCGACTATTTTCTTAAGGAGTTCGCCGATGAACTCGCTCTTATCACATTTCAATTAGGGACAAATGAAGATCTTCCAATGATGCCGAATCCTATCTATGAGAAATAGAGTTATTGTGCTTAAACATTATCCTAATCCCAGGAAATGGACTCTATTCTCGAAGATAATTCGGTTGATAAATATTCTCTTGATGACAAATCTTGAAGATACCATATTATAGCGAAGCTTCACAGCGATGAAAACAAGCTTCCTGATTACATCATACCCCCCACCATTATGGGGGATGATTATGATGAATGAACTCTTTAATCTTGAACCAGTTAATGTATAATGCTAATGAAAGATCCCTTTGGAGACTCCAAATAAGCAGAAAATCAAAAGATTCTAAAATTCTTGATTGAAGAAACTTGATCTTCCTGGGAATCAAGTGATTTCCTTCCTTACCGAGTTGTGAGACACGTGTTTTTCTATGAGGATTTTTCAAAGGATTTCGGATGCTTTGTCTCGACCATACAACGAGGACAAGGTATTTAATCCGGGTATACTCATTCATGAGAACCATTTTGAAGTCACCAATCTTGCAACAACATAAAAGAATGTAAAGAAGATCACTAATGCTTCTTTAATTCTTGAGGATTTTAATCCTCCTCTTTATGAACTTCCTTTCCACAAAGAAGTTCCCGGGCTCAGAATTTTACTCTCGTTTTCATCCAAAAATGAGGAAAACGTTTTCAACCCCGGGATTCTAACTTCTAAAAGAGTTCATACTTCTTTTCTCCCAGAATTATCTCATCGGGGCCCTAAAGCTTTCAAAGTCATCAAAATTTTTGAAAGCCCGATGGAGATTTTTCCTTGCTCACATGGAGAGAACATTCCTTACTTGGATGTTCCATGTCTCCATTTCTATCCCCCTTGACAAGCTCAAGTATGGGGGGATTGGGTCAAGCTAAGTGACCTAAAACAAGCGCTTCGTGGGTGGCAACCCATGCTTATCCTAATATGATCGTAGTAGTAGTATGCTAGCTTAAATAGTAATGAATAAGTGTTTTTTGTTATGAGAGGCTCGCCTCTTTCCTTTTCCGTGTTTTGTGTTGTATTGTCTAGGATTTCCCGAATTCTTGAAGCCTCTCGTGCTCGCGGTTTTGTCCTTCGTTCACAAGAGCTTCACATCCTCAGCTGCATTTTGGGAATTCAATATCCAAATCTTATCGACTAACATTTTTATTTAAGCATACTTAATAAACGGCTTAGGATTTGCGTAGAGACCCTTCTTAAAACATTGAGGACAATATTTAATTCTAGTATGGGGGGATCTATCGATTTGATTGTGCCTGCAGTCATTGTTTTCACGTAATCTCGTTTTTACCTCTAAAATTTCAAAAAAATGAAAAAATTTTCAAAAATAAAATAAGTGTTTTGTCATAATTTTGACTTTCCTGCTGGGTAGAATAAGAATAAATTTTGACTCGATCGAGCATGTTGAGCTCTAGCTTGTTCCTTACCTTTTAGACTAAGCGTTCGCGGATTGCGAAGAACGAGAAATGATAGAGTTAAGTGTGAGTTAGATGCTAAACAAGGATTATTTGGAAATCTTACAAGCTCATGTGTGTAATTTGTGCCTTTTTCTCCCATAAGCTCCTAACCGAACTAATAATACGTGCTATTTTTAAAAATTGAACTTAAATCAAAAATATTTGAAGTATAGTCGATATCAATAATTTTAGTTCAAATTTATACTTAAATTTTCTAAAACGAAATTTTCTCTATATCGTGGTAATATAAAGTGTAATAAAAAAATGTTGTAATAATTATAAACTGTGGGCTGATAAAAGTTTGCTGCATCTTGCCGGCTCACAACCGATGTTACAACCTTCTAAAGAAAATCCCTAGTAAAATTATATCCGAGACAGATAAAGTTTGCTGCATCTTGCCGGCTCACAACCGATGTTGCAGCCTTCTAAAAGGTCAAGGATTTCCTTAAGAATTAAATAATTATATTAAGTGTAGTAAATGTGAAATTAAGAAATAAAAGGTAAAATCTCTTTTCTTAAATTTAAATATCTTTTGAACTAAGACATTCATTTTAAGTTTTTCTAAATAAGCTATGTGTATACGGGAAACCTAAGAGTCTTTGAAACCGAAGGTCCGTGAGTCCCGATACTAGTCTCTGTGGGGTGTCAAAAGCCTGGTCACTTAGCCACAAGGTTGGAATATGCCGAGACGAAAGTCACTACATGGGATGATCTCGCCTTCAAACTCATTATTCTCGGGTGGAACGTGAAGCATAGAATTTTGTAAAACGTTGATCCATGGTTGAAATTCGAAAAGGCACATTCATCTAATATACAATAATTGTCGGGAGTGAAAGTTCACAAGTTGCAAATATAAGTAGTGTTAGCATCTTAACTAATATTTAACTGTGATTTCGTTTTAAGCTTGGTTTGGAGCGAGTGAAACGTCGGGGACGATGGTGAATTTATCCTTTTTGGGGCATTTTAGGATTGAAATGCGTCTTGTTCTATGATCCCAAATGAAAATAACGAAAGTCAAACGTGTTAGTAAGAAAAAGAAAAATACAAAAATATTAGTGGTAGTTAGTATAAATAATAAAAATGGTAAAAACGGGGCTTTTCAAAACTCTTGATTCTTTCATTCCCCTTGACGAACACTTAGCTACTTTTCGAGGTTATTAGTCGAGGGGGATCGAGATTCTTAGTTTTCTAAGTGCTTACTTATAGCATTACGTGAGGACACGCAATAGTTTAGTATGGGGGATTTTGGTATGTGCCTAAATACACATACCTTTGACCTTTAAAACCGGACTTAAATGACCAAAAACGTACCAAAAATACTTTGTATTTGTATGTTTTCATTTATATTGTGCAGGAAACGGATATCCAAGAAAAGGACGAAAAATCAAGCAAAAACAACAAAACCGAGCACGGAATGGAAAAGCGTGGACAAGCCAAAGTCAAAGTCAAAAAGTCAACCAAAAAGTCAACGGTCTAAGCCGAAGCCGTAACCGAAGAATACTTAATGGGCCCACCCGAACCCATCTAATGGTCCGGGTCAGCCCATTAGTATATTATGTGAAGACTTAAAAGCCCAAAGTTAAGTAAAAGGCCCAAATTCCTTTAAAACACAAACCAACCCAAAACAATCCTTATATGGCCCAAAGCTTATAACTGTGTTAACCCTTTAAGTCTGTTAATCCCACAAGGACTTAACGTGCAACACCATATATCACCTTGAGGGGCTAATCCTGTCAAGTCCCCAAAGTTTTTACCCCCACAAGGGACTATACCTATATCCCTCAAGGACCAAACCTGCCACGTCCTAAAGTTTTTACCCCCACAAGGACTTTATTTACAACAAAACATATAACGTTAAAGGACCATTTTTTGTCACTTTCACCAAACCTTTACCCTGACAATCAAAACAGACATATGAAAACACTTTTCCCGCCATTAACACTGTTCCCCATCCCTGTCACTTTCACCCTCGAAACACCCTTCACCACCAAACAAAACCATCTCTTTCCCTTGAACCCCACCTCACAAAGTCAATGCCAAGTTGGCAATCCTAAACCCACCTATTGGACAAAGAGAAAGACAAGAAAATGAAGGGTGTTGATCAATTACCTTGGGCATAAAGAAAAGATGGAAGGCTAAGATGATTTTGGCAGTCTACTCACACAACAAACACACTGCTTGAGTTCTCTCTCTGAAGAAGCGCAAGTCCTTAAGACCAATAGCTTTATTATAAATAGGGCAGTTTGTAGCTAGTTTGTTTTTTGTCGAATTTTGTTAAGAATCAAAAGCTTGTAAACATCATTTGTACTAATTTTAATCACTGTATTTTTAATATATTGTCATTTTAATTCCTGTCTTTTAAATACTTGCAATTTAATTTTATGCAATTTACAGTTTTAATTTAATTCTTGTCATTTAAGCTTACTAGTCTTCTAATATTATTTTTCTAAGCTCTTGTATAAGCTTTTAAGCCATTAAAAGCTTGTATAAGTTTGTTTTAAATTTCTGTCTTTAAAAATCCAAAAATACCAAAAAAAAATCACAAAAAGCTCTCCCCTCAAAATACCTCAGCATTTGGAAGAAAAGCCAAACTTGGAAGGGCTTTTAAGACCACTACTACCTTGTCTTTGACAAGCTAGAGCTTGTAGATTGCTTTGTTTGCCCCGTTTTGAGCAAGGGCTTGGTAAGTTCTCATTTTTCATTTTTTAGCTTATTACTATTCATTAGCTTATTACTGTTTTAATCTGCTTATTCTTGCTTTTTATTGTTGTTTATTGCTTATGTGTCTTTGTGTATTGTAGTTTTATCTAGTTTTTTTTGAAAACTGTATTAAGGGGTGTTGGTTTAACTGATTGTTACTTGTCAAAATGGGTCAAAATGAGTTTAGCCTTTTGGGTCACTTTAGTTTAACTTAAACTCATCCTAAAATCCAGTAGTTAGAAGTTTTTAAGAGTTAAATTTCACAATCCTAGTTTATATAAGTAGTTGTTTGAATCTGTTAGAATTTTGTTGGGAAAATCAGTTCATATGATTTGGTTTTTGCTTATTGAGTTTTTGTGGAGTTTTTGTGGTGTTTTTGTGTTTATCTAAGTCTTAAAACAAGTTAGGAAGATAGTTCAATAGGCCTGCTTTGTTAGTTTTGTGTTTTGTCCAATTCTGTCAAAAATTGCTAAGTGTTCAAAATTTTGAGAAATAGCTTTTTCATTTTCTTTTTGTGGCTTATTCTTTATTTCAAAATGTTTTTTGAAAGATGATACTTGTTCTTTGAGGTCAAATCTCAATCTGTTTGTAGGTTTTAAGATCATAAGGTTCTGTTTGCTAGCTTATTTTTAAGCTCAAAAGTTTGGTGTTACCGGGGGTGTGTTGTTGTGTGGTGTGTTTTGTGAAGATTGCAAAAAAATTTTCTAAGTGTTGAATTTGTGTGAAACACCTTTTTCATTAAGCTTTTTAAGGGCTTATTTGATTTTCAAACTCCTTTTTGAAAGTGGTTTTAAGTAGCTTTTTGGCCAAGCTTTTTAGTGGCATAAGTTTCTAAGCCATAAGGATCCTTTTTCTAGCTTAAAAATAAGCTAGAAAAGTGTCCCTAGGGCTGTTTGGCTAATAGTTTGGCCAAAAAGCTTATTTGCTTATTTAAGCTTATCTGCTTATTGCATTTGCTTATTTTAGGTTTAGTCTTGCTTAATAGGTTAGTTTTAGTCCAATTTAGCTTATTTCCTTTAGGTTAGAGTTTATTTGAGCTTATTTGCATTTTAGTCTAAAATCTTAAGTATTATAGCTTTTTAGTGAAACTGTCATTCTAGCTTATTTTAATTGCTTATTTTTGTTCAAAAATGCTTATTAGGTGTAGTTAAGTATCTGTGTTAGCTTATTTCTCTTTTTGATTTGCTTATTTGTGCTCAAAATGCTTAACAGTTAGCAAAAAAGTCATTTAGTGTAAAAAGCTTATTCTGTCACTTTAGAAGCTTATTTTGTGCTTATTTGTGAGCTAATATAATGTGTTTTGTAAAAGTTGCTTATCTAAAAAGTTATAAAAAAATGGGCAATAAAAAAAACGTTTGGGAGTTAGTGAAAGTCCTATGTTGAGCTAAGACTCAAACCCGGGGACCTCAACCTCATACTACCAAAGTTCTAACACCAACACACACTACCACTAGCGCCCTTGGGACTTTTCCGTTAACTCTTGCATAATCAATAAACTTATACACATTTTGAGCTCTTTTTTCATAAGCCACTTCGAGGCTTATTCTGGCTTTTTCGTAGCTTATTCGATAATGCTAGGCATTAACCAACTTTTTTTTTTCTAGGAACATTTAACTTTTCGGAGTTTGTAAGGTATTTTTCAGATTTTCTTAAAGTCATTTGTTATTTTTCTTTAATTTTCGTAATTTAAAATTTTGAAAAGTCATTTAAAATTAGTAAATTAATTCAGAAAAATACAAAAAAAATAGTTTTTAGTTTTAGATTTAATATTTTAAGGTTTACAAACTTTAAAAACATTTTTATCATTTTTAGATTTTAAATTTCATTTTTGGCTCTTTTAAATTAATTTTTAGAAAATAGTTTTTAATTATAAAATGTAGTGAATATTTTTTTGAGTTTTTATCATATTTTAGACTTTTCTAAAGTAGAAAAAAATCATTTTTTGGAATTCTTAGGTGTTAATTTGTTATTTTCTAGAATTTTAAATAGATTAAATAGGTTTTTAATTCATAAAAAAAGTCAAAAATATATAATTCCTTTTTAGAAAATTTTCTTTTGTCATTTTAGAGGTTTAGAAACTAAGTTTGAATTTTTAAGGTTTAATTTTTACTTAGATGATAATTAGACGCGTTTTTAGGATTCCCGTTTGCATTTTTAGTTTAAATTTGTGTGCCTTAATTGTTTTTAGTTTAAATTGCCTTAAATTTCTTGTAGATTTAGAAAATCAATCAAAATCTTTGTTCCATTCAAGCATCAAATGTCAAACCGTCTTTCGACTTTCCATTGCATTCCTCGTTGGGGATAACGACCCGGGAATCATACTTCTGGATTTTCTACATTGAGATTTTTGATTCTTATTATATATTTATATATTTATTATATTTAATATATATAAAGGGTTAAATTTATCTTATTATCAACCCACGTATGACTTACGCGACCAAATAATAAACTAAGCTCCAAAGCTTAGTGTACACCCAATCCTTAGCTCGTGTAAGCCTTGTGGCCTCGTTATATAAACCTTTGTCGTGCCTTGTTGGTTCGAATGAGGTAATGGATGTGTTTATGTGCGTTTGTGACCCGAATAAGGAGAGAGGCAAAGATAGAGAGTGTTTAGTGTATGTGTGTGTTGTAAGAGTGTAATATGGTGAATATGAGTGTGTATTTATAGGCAAACACTTAGTTACATGTTTCTAGTCACACAAACAAACCAAACCGGCCCTTAACTAGGTGGTTTAGTGGTTTTAGTTAGTCTCTAATGGTTTTGCTAACACAACTAGGTACAAACCCTTAATTACTCAATATTTGTACGAAATTTAGCTAGATTATGGAAATCTTATGGATTTGTGTGTTGATTGGATGCTAGCCGCGACATAAGGAGCAAAGGAGAGACCAAATGGTTATTAACCATTGTGTAATGGGTTTACTAGGAACATTAAGGACTAACATTAATTAAAGGAGGTTTGTACTAGTACTTAGGGAATCATTAGGAGATTTTCTAGTTGTTTTGTGTGTATATCTGGCCCTAGTGGGTTATGTACACAAAATCTATTTAATTTTTGTGTTAAGGTTTTAAAAGTGGGTATTGGTTTGAGTCTAGGTAAGTCTAGGTATTTCCGGGGTGTGTCCAAATGTATTTTTTTATTGCGAAACGTAAGCCTTTTACGTGACCAATAAAAATAAAATACGCAAAGTTAATAATTATCTTCTTAATAATTATATAACACTTAGTTGATGTAAACCTTAATTTATTTGATGACCGTTTACATTAGATGATTATTTCTAGTCTACGCGATTTAGCTTAAAAGTAAATTTAAAAGTAAACGCGTATTGGACCAAAATAAATAGTGACGAATAATAAGAGTCATAAAATGACCTGAAATTGAGAAATGTTACATTCAAATCCATTGCTTCCAGATCATCTTCATGAATTTGCTCTAAGTCTTGCATGCCCCCCCCCACCCCCCCACCCCCCCCCCCCCCCCCCCCCCCCCCCCCCCCCCCCCCCCCCCCCCTTTTTTATAGGAGATTAGAACCATGAGAGTATAACCATGTAAAGCTACACAACATTATCACTGAAGCTAGCAGTACTAACTTGAGGACTAGCAGTGTTAACATTGGCTAGCAGTACTAACTTCATATGCAGGTTTAGCAGCATTAACATCATTAGTACTGCTAGTGCTTGGAGCAA
Source organism: Tanacetum coccineum (assembly GCA_026074375.1). Lineage (NCBI taxonomy): Eukaryota > Viridiplantae > Streptophyta > Magnoliopsida > Asterales > Asteraceae > Tanacetum > Tanacetum coccineum. The sequence goes on along the minus strand of BQNB010039373.1, from coordinate 32,139 downwards.
TCATAAAGGCCAAGTTTTGAGCACCACTACTTGCACCAACAGATTTCTTTACACTTTGTTCAACAATCTTGAATTTGTTATACAAATCATCGATGCTCATTGTTTCAATTTCAGCCTTATTCATCCAGACTACAACATGAGTATTCCACTCAGGAGGCAAGCTGTTCAAAAAAATTGAATTTAAGTCTTCTTGAGCGATGACCACACCTAAAATTTCAAGCCTATCAATGTCTGGAGCTGTGAAAGATAGAGTCAAGTGACTCTACGTTGATGCACTAATAATTTTCATATTGTTGCTTCAAAGTGTTCTTCTGTGTTCTTGTTAGTGGCTTCATTACATCCAAATCGTATTTCGATAGCAGCAACCAATTTTTAGCTTAGTGTTACTGACTGAATGTAAGCTGAGTTCATTGGGAAGATCATGAGTAGCAAAGCTTACTAGCCTTCACATCATTCTTCGTGTTGGTCTTTTTCTTTGCATTTACAGGTACTGGAATACTTGTATATTGATAGTCGCCATTCTCTTGTTATGTTTGTGGTACAGATACCATGAGTTACCATTCTCTATGACCTCTCATAGAGCATAGTCTTGTATCTGAAATATGCTAATATTATCACGACATCTCATACTTCACCTAGTTTGGAGTATGGGTTGATTAGCAGTAGTATTACTATGTGCAGATTTAAATACATGACTCTAGGATCAAAGTTTCTCAGAAGAAAGGCGTCTGATTCCACTTGTTGATCCCTTTCATTGATCGCTCCTTAGCTTGTCTAATAAGTTAAATTTCTTCGGATAATCCCAAAGTAACTTATTGTAGAAACTTTGTTTGTATACTAAAGTGTATGCGATCTACAACTTAATATCTAGAAGGATATGAATAAAATAGTTATGTGATGCATGTTGGATTTGAACCTAGGATTATAAACAAACACTTCAATATTATTAGTAAATAATACGAGGACTCCTTCAATAGTCTAGGGTTAAACCTTGAAGATTCTCTAAATCGGACTTGACAAACTATGAAAATTGTCTCTCAATCTAATGCCTAGAGCCTCCTTTTATAGTACTAAGGAGGTCCCTAGTCCGGCTTAACAACATATACTAAGATAAACATAAACTTATAGAATATTATGATACTATCTATTCTATAATTATCTTTCTAATCTCATCTCCAAGTATATTTTCTTCTGGCAATACTTGTCTTTTGACATCTCTGATTCCTTTAGCAGTATTAATCTTCTCTGACAGTACTAAGTCTTCTAGCTGTATTAAGTTAGTACTGGCAGTACTAACTTTCTTCTGGCTGTACTAACCAGTTAGTACTGTTAGTTATAACTTAAGCAGTATTAAGTTCTTGAACTAATATTGTTAAGATTTATTCCACAGTTAATTGGTCAGATACATGCTCACCATTTTCGGGGCGATTATGTTTGCCGACTTTGCTATGTAAGACACTTCGAATGTTTACCAGAAGCATGGTTATTCAAAAGAGAGTCGAAGATCTTCAACTAGGAGTCAAAAGTTACCAAAAGAAGATCAATGTCACCAAGCCGGATACTACAAGACCCGACCTCAGGAATAAGGAAAAAAAAAAGACCAACTATCCATTTCAAGACCCTCAAGGATTAATTTTATGTTGACAACAAAGGAGATAACAGGTTGATGCGCTCAAATGAACTTTACAAGTTTAGTGATAGGACATTAACTAGGCTTCGAACTTCGCTGGATGACATCACTAAGAATATCCGAATGGAGTACCTACCACAGAGAAGATAGAGTACATTGGAAAAGAAAAGAGCTCACATCATGATCAAGGCTATTGACAAGCAGTTGAAGGAAAGAAAGATGATGAGAAGCCTCGAAAAGTTTGTTGGTGGAAGGCACTACGGAACTGACCTCTGGCTACTTCAACGAACAATATGACTTTATTCATTTGTGTTAGTCTTCATATGTCATTTTGTATTATTTTATAAAACTTGTGAATATGTATTATATTTTGTGTAGACTTTCACAACTAGGCATATATAGTGTTTGAGTATGAACTTTTCAAGATTCTCTTGTAAATCAAAATTTCTTAAAAATAAACATACTCAAACACCTATTATACCTCAATATTTGTGGGGGGGGGGGGGGGCCATTAAAATGTTTCAATAATCGTCTTGTTAATAATTAGACATTTTCTCCCCTAAACCATGAATATTTGAATCAATTGATATCCAAAATATCAAGAGATTTGACATTTTTTATTAGGGGAGAACATGTGATTAAAATATATGATTAAGATGTGTATTTTACTATCTTTAGTGTATCGCTACCCATTATGTGCTAAAAACTTTTCAACTTAATCGATGCACATATGAAGGGGGAGCAAATGGTTACGTGATTGGCTAAAATGTAGAAGTATTAAAGACCGACCATTTAAATTATTGTATTGGAGTTATAAGGTGGTTAGTTTAGGTATCCATTCCCATGATCCAGCCAGAACCGGAGGGATCTACCCAGGATATTCCACTTGATAGTGTAGAAGTCCTTAGTATGAAAAAGAGTAAAGTGAGATTAAGAGAAAGTGCAGACTGAGTTAGGGCTAATATGGACAAACCCAAACAAGGTACTAGTTATGAAGTCTCAGTAAGCGTGAAAGGGGCTTGAAGGAATTAAAGAAAAGTTAAGATAAAGGGTGATAGAATGAAGGCCTCCTTACATTTGGCAGTAACCCGGGTCAATACATTCTGCTGTCAAGATTTACAAGATGATTGCTGACATATGAAGACTGATATCATAGACCCGTTGTAACACCACAGTTCCTCGTTAATGCAATCACAAAGGGACACAAATTAACGGGTCAAGGAATTCTTTTAGGAATTCTACATGAAACACAGGCATTATTTATACTGAGTAAGGGGAACCGTGGTTGTTACAAAACCGTATTTCGACGAAGTGACAAAGCTCTTTCGTCCCATTTATTTGGTTTATCACTAACCCATTTATGCAATTTCCTGTACGGTGGTAGACAGTTTCCGCGATGACAAGTCGAAGCCAATACCACATTGTATACTCGATACGACATAGATATAAGACTCATGAGAAGCCTCATGTACATGTTTCTAGGACTTCCGTACTGCTGATTACCTCGTACGTCTTTCTTGAAGCGACAAAGTATTAAGTTGATATCGTACATCCTCCATAAAGTGACGGAAGTGATAAGTTTAAAGAATATCAAGGAAAGGATGGTAACACACGTTTCAAACATCAGAATAGTAATGCGCATGTTGGTCTAGAAGTCACAAGATCACGAGAAGGCAAAAGATCCACAAAATGACGATAACGATTATGCTTGGTGATGATCTAAAGAAAGTTCATGATTCACATTACAAGTAAGCTATTAAACAAGCTCAAGGCCTAAAAGTCAATGATCACTTATAAAAACATAACACAAGATGAAGTAAGAACAAGTTTGCGAGCAAAGATGAAGACAAAGCATAGTATGTTAGGTTTAGTTTTTTGTAAAATGAAGTGACATTCCTTAGGGGTAGATTGTTAGGAACACGAAAAGTGTCGATCACTATCATTATATTTTTAGATAGCTCGTATAGCTATATTTGGAACCTTACTAGGCTAGTTAGTCCAAGGCCTATGAAAATCCCATGTAAGCCAAGCCACTAACGGCCACTTAGGAGCTTGTATCCCCCCCCCCACCTTCTTCACCAAATAAACCCCCCCCCCACCACCCCCCCCCCCCCCAGGTATATAAACCCTTTCATGCTATGGAAAGGGTCGTTGATTGTTTCATTTCTTTCACATAGTACATTGCATTTTTTTCGTACTTTCTTTCTCGAGTGTTCATCCAACACCTCTCTTTCTCCTCATAAAAACTTTAACATTGATTCTAGTGTTGGAAACACGAACGTGTCGGTCACTTCCGCAAAGTTGTATTTGTCTTAGCTTCGTAGTTAGTTTAAGGATTTGATTAGTAAATATTAGTCCGGCCCATGGCACATGGGTGGTCAAATACTCCAGCCCTTGCGGCCTCTATGTAGTATAAATCACCTCTCCTAGTCTTGGAGTGGGTTGGTTGTTCATTTGTTTGCTCATTCCACTAATAACATTCATCCATTCCATCCTAGTTCTCTCTCTAATACAATCCAACCACATTCACTTATTGTTATTGGTTTGATTCATATAGATTATAGTATTCTACAATTGGTATCATGAGCCTTGGGGTGGTGTGTTTAGATTTTTGTGTTTGTTTTGTGTTCAAATACCTTTATCAAGATCAATTTAGTGATAAAAACTTTTTGCTTTTATAAACCTTAAGTTTTCATTTTTATTGTGCCTTTAGGGTTAGTTAATACTTGTTGTACAAGATTTTTTGCCCTAAAAATCATTAAATATCGTGTCTTTTTTAATTTTTTGCTAAAAATCATTAAAAATCGTGTCTTTTTGAGTTTTGAAAAATTTGGGTTTCGTAATAGTTATAATCGAACTAGTGAATCGAACTAGGGAATCGAACAAGAGGATCGAACTAGTGAATCGAACGAAAGGACCGAACGAGCTATTGCATAGGTTGAACCGAACGAGCTTCTTCAGTCTCAATCGAACGAGTGACTTCTAGTTAGAATCGAACGAGCGCTTTCTAGTTAAGATCGAACGAGAGTTTTTCACTAGTTAGAACCGAACTAAGGGATCGAACTAGAGGCTCGAAGTAGGGGATCGAACTAAGGGATCGAACTAGTGAAAAACAAATTTAGTTTAAACTTAAAAACTCAATTATAAATTATACGGTTTTTCTTGACTTGTAAAACCCCATGAAACAACACTAAATGACGAGTAATAAAAGAAATTTGGTCACTCCCGGTTTTTGCAAGAAATTGTAAAATCCCGTGTATTTTAATTCAAGACACAACAATCACGTATCAAACACAATTTCTTCTACCACCGACCGACATCAAATTGTAACTTTTGATATCACAAATGAACGTCCACTAGCTGATAAATCCACTTCTTTCTCCTGAAAGGGAAAAAAAGGAACAACAAACCACCGATGCTTGAAAAACACTTGAATTGATTCATGGACAAGCAGAATGAACTCTATACGAATGAATCGACCAACATGAAAGAATGATACATGCATCTGTTTGAAAAAGAGGACCACTTGTTTTTGTCCTTCACACTGAGAGAGTAACAAGGTTAAAGGAATATGTTTGAGCTACACTTCAGCAGAACCATTCAATCAGATGGCGATAATCAAAGCTATAAACATCATCTCCAAGGCCTACCAATTTGAAATCAATGCTCTTGTGAGTCAACATCGTGTGGCAAAAGAACATTGGGAGAAGAATAAACTGTTGAATGCAGAACATCCATTAACCAAACAAGAACGTGAGTGCAAGCTGATGATGAATTGAATAAGGTTCTCTTACAAGAAAGGAGAGACGTTACATGAATTACTAATTAGGTTCACGGTTCTGTTACTGAATGATAAATGAACATTTACAAGATGCGTGAGCAGTTTCACAGTGAACACCAAGTTCTTAAACACTCTCCAGATGAATGGAGTACAATTTGTTACTGATGTTAAACTGTCCCAAAGACTTGCACACTACATTATTATAACTACCATGCTCACCTGCAACAACATGAACGACATGCAATTGAAGTTCGTTTGATGCATGAACGCAACCCTGATCCTCTTGCTTTAGTTGCATCTCACCAATTAACTCAGTCAGCTTATCATTCTCATCTACACCCTCACCAACAGTCTCTATCTCAACATCATGTTCACCATAACATTTCTTCACATATTGTTTACGCTCTTATCAACATCAACAATTCACGAACGCAAATCAATCAACACCTCTTTCAATTGACTTATACCTACAAATGAGGTATCATCCACCGTTCACACACAACGTTTATTTTTTTTTTTCTTCCAAAACAACCATCATCCCACAGTTGGAATATGCTCCTACAACCTATCAACAACAACAACATGAGTTTTTCTACGCAACAGACTTCCAGTCTAGTTGTTCCAAGTGTTCAGAAGGGGGGTGAAAAAAAAAAAAAAAAAAAAATATTAAAAAAATGATCACAATTAACGCAATTAATCAACAATGATGTCATTCTTAACTGCTGACTGTCACATTCCCCGGAATCTACTACGAACAATCAGCGAAAGGACTTCGTCAAACCCTCGTCAACAATCTACATCTATGATGAAAAGATACTGTGCAACCTGTTCCGGGGAACAAAACTACTTATGCTGCTAGGGGGAAAAAAGAAAAGGGTATGGAACCACAAGAAAATTCACTTACTGTGCAAGTGGTTAGCAACACGGTGAAAACATAGAACTGTAATTTGTTACCATTGCAAAGGGGAGGGACATATGCCAAGCAATGCACTAAGCCAAGAGGAAAAGGAATGACACATGGTTATTGAAAACGAAAAAAGTGTTGTAGGTTCAAGCTCAAGCCAGTGGACAAGCTTTAACAGAGATGAAATTGCAATTTTGGCAGATCAGACTTCCTATGATCCAAACTCGTCAGACAGTCATTACCCACAATGGTTGCTTATCAGACCGATGATACTGAACTGGACGCTTATGACTCTGATTGTGATGAATTCAATTCAGCCAAGATTGCTCTTATGGCCAATCTCTCAAGGAATGGATCAGATGCACTCACTGAGGTACACAATCAAGATTTGAACTATGACTTATTCAATCAAAGTGAGCAGATAATGACGTCTTCTGAACAGTCCAATGATGTGAGTCAGACAGAAACTGATATAACCAGTGATAGCAATATCATTCCTTATTCTCAGTATCTGAGTGAAACACAACAGGAAACTGTCCAGAATTCTAACTCTTCTGCTCAACAAGATGTCCTGATATTGTCTATGTTTGACCAATTAAGTACCCAAGTGACGCATTGCACCACTGTTAATAAAGCTTTGACTACCGAGCTTGACAGATATAAAGAAGAGGTTAAAGATTTGAAAGAAATGCAAAACATTGAAAATAGTTTTTCAGGATCAAATGAACAGTTTGCCGAGATTGTACGTCTTAAGCAAAATCTTTTCGAACAAGTGCAAGAAAAGGATTGTTTAATGAAAACAGTTTTTGAACTCAAAAATGATTTGAAATTGGAAGAAAACAGAAATATTGATAGAGAAATTGCTTTAGAAAAGAAAATTAAGCAACTTGACAAAATCATTTTCAAAATAGGTCAATCTGCGCAAACTGTTCATTATGATGGACCCTAATCCAAAATTGTTATGTCATTCCTCGAAACATGCTATCGGTTTTGAAAAACCTGTCTGTCTGAAGAAAGCCCGGGGAGTCAAGCCAAAGCTGGTATGACGGAATACCATTCTTAAAATGGATACTATTGGGGTTCTAATTCTGATGAAACATTAGAGCTAAAAGTGAAAAAGAGTCGTTCAAAAATGCTTTTGAAAGAACAAGATCCATTGTTTGTGAAACATAAAGTGAACACAAAACCCATTAATTATGATATTCTTCATAACGATTACTACAAACGATTTGTTCGACAAACGATGTATATAGTGAACATGCCTATTGGATAAGCGGGACTTCATGGTCCTCAGCTTTAGACCTCTCATTCTTCCACAACCGTCATAGTAGAGGTTCCAAAGAACTTCCTCACAGTAAGTATGGGTGAATACTAGCTTGAAAAAGCTTAAACGCCACTTATAGCTTTGATAAGGTTGGTCAAAGAAAGAACCATGCCACAGCTGCACTGTAGGGCACGTGGGCGGTTTGAACATACAAAGGCTTGTTTTCGAGTTTGAAATCATTCCATTTATTAAAAGAATTAAAAAGATATCTTCAAAAAAACTTCAACAATACTTGGTTAAGAACTTGCCTGATGTCCAAAAAGTTCTTTTTTCAAATGGAAACAGGTTGTCGAACAACAATCGCTTGGATGTCAGAACTTTCGAAGTTAAAATGAATCAAGTTTTGGAGACTGAAATGAACGATCTTGGCACAAGCCATTGATTAAGGATATTGTAAAGACTGTTTGTGAATTTGTCTGTAAATGCAAGTGGTGAAAACTGTGATCTGATGTCAAAAGTGTCTCGAACTCGGATGGCTTGTCAAGAAAAAGGATTTTGTTGAAAAGAAACTTAGATAAACTTTGCAAGTGTTTTACAATCTTGAAAAACATTTGCATCACTTTGGAAGCTGATTTTCAACTTAATAAGAAATTTTTCAACAAGGAAAACAGTATTTTAAAATCAAAATGCTCCGAGTTTTACTCAGTTGTTCGAATCTAGTGAATTGAAAGCTCAGGTCTCAAGCAAATGACACAGTCATATGTTAAGTTAAACGATCAAATAGTCCTTAAAACGGAATTGTGGATGAGAAACAGTCAAAAGGGGACATGGATGAAATTAAGACTCTAACATTGAATTTGAACATAAAGTGACAAAACTTGTTACTGAGATTCTTGAGCATTTGAAACAGATCTTCTAAACAACTTTATGTGACTCGATTAAACCAAACGTGTTCAATCAATAAGAACAATGTGATGCGTTAATCAAACAAGTCAATATAAAGCTTAGGTGATTTTCTGATTTAAAATGCAAAAAACTTCTAGGAACAAGGTTTGGTCATAGCAGCCCTAAAAAATGAGTTAAGGAAACTTAAAGGAAAAGCGTTAGATAACGAGGATACTGTGACCCACTCTGTTGATCCAAAATTGTCTAAGGATAATATTGGAAACCAATCACACCCAAATTGTGAATAAAAGGCTGATCACTCCTCGTAATATTAGAATACCTCAGGAAGATTAGCCTTGGTCCTTAGGGATATTGTCGAACATGTATAAAAGCAAAATTATCTCAAGATCCACTTTTTTAGAGTCTGCCATTAGGTATACAAAGTCATTCAGGATTTGCTTTACACATAAGAGATCATGCTCCTTAGCATTCAACAATTGTGGTCCTCAATTAATTGAGGTCAATACCGAGGAAAAAGGACAAGAAAGTTAGGTTTGACCGAATCATTCACATCACAGAAACACAAACCAGCCTCGACTTAAACATCAGTTTCTAACAAGCGTGTGTTGCATTCTACAGGGAGGTAAGACTTTCTACTAGTGCTAGCGGAATCACAGCTTCAGGCAATACAAAGAATGATAGATTTGCAAACACCAAGTAGTAATTCGAAGAATAAAGTTAGAAGCTCACTTAGGAACGTTAAAATAGTTTGATAAAAAATGGTAATTTGTTAATGTTATGGATCTGCGGTTGTGCAGAAATCTCAAGAAACCAAGATAATTCCTGATTGTGCCTGTTTCACCGTGATGATTGCCATGTTTCTGATAATTTGTGTGTTTCTATTCTTTAAATGTTGTGAAATCTCGGTTGCTAAACCTAAAAAGAATAAATCTAAGAACGATATTTAGGAAAACAATAGGAAGGTGTTCACTCAGAATGGATATATTTGGAGAACCTACTGGTCGGGACCTTCACTATTGTATGAATGCTTGTTGCCCTTTAACTAGGGATTACCATTACTACATACGTGCCTTATAGGAAACCATAGCTCTAGACTTGAATCACCAAACCTGTGGGTTAAATTGGTATACTCAAGGAAACCTAGGAAGATATAAAATACTGGTCCGTTTAGCAAACTAAGGTTTTAAAACCAATGTCTGCTAACAAAAGGAAACCCAGTAAATTCCTGGGGATCTACAAAAACAATATTCCATTACTTCTTTGAATGAACTGCAGGTTTTTGTCAAATCGTCCTCTGGTATTTGGATTCTAGTTGTCGAACACATGACCGGAGATCGCTCTCAGCTCACCAATTTCTACAGAATTTCTGGGTACAGTTAAATTCGGAAATGATCAAGTTGCAAAGATAATGGGTTTTGGAGACTATCAGATTGGGAATGTTACTATTTCAAGGGTTTATTACGTTGAAGGACTTGGGCATAATCTATTTTCTGTGGGACAATTCTGTGATTCCAATCTTGAAGTGGCTTTTCGTCAACACACATGCTTCATTCGCAATCTAGAAGGTTCGTTGTTTTTATTGACGGAGATCCTCGAGGGGATAACCTTTATACTCTCTTCTTGGGAATATGATGGCATCCTCTCCTATTTGTCTATTGTCAAAGGCGTCTAAAACCAAGTCTTGGTTATTGGCATTCATAGTTTCTATCTCACTGTGAATACTTTGGTTCTATCAATCATCTTGCAAGACATGGACTTGTACGAGGTCTCCCTAAGCTCAAGTTTGAAAAGGATCATTTATGTTCCGCATGTGCATTAGGCAAAAGTTCAAAGAAACCCCACAAACCCAAATCTGAAGATACCAATCAAGAAAAACTCTATCTGTTGCATATGGATCTATGTGGGCCAATGCGTGTCGCGAGTGTCAATGGAAAGAAGTACATCCTCGTTATTGTCGTTGGGAACTACTTCGATTTACATGGGTAAATGTTTGCGAATCAAAGATGAAGCTTCAGCTTTTATATCAACTTTTGAAGATGATCCAAGTACGACTTAAGGAAACGTCCGTCGCATCAGAACAGATATGGAAATGAGTTTGTAGAATCAGACATTGCGTGAATATTATGAGGAAGGTTTGGCATCTCTCATGAAACATCAGTTGCACGCTCTCCACAGCAAAACGGTGTTGTTGAAAGACGAAATCGTACGCTAATCGAAGCAGCACGACTATGTAAATTTATGCAAAGCTCCTTTATTTCTATGGGCCGAAGCGGTTGCCACCAGCCATGGTTATACCCAAAATCGTTCCATGATACGTCGTCGTCACGGCAAAACACCATATGAGCTTTACACAAACCAAAACCTCCCGATTCTATCGTAATACTACATGTGTTTGGTGCACTTTGCTAACCACGAATTGATAGTGAGAATTTGGGCAAGTTACAACCAAAAGGCTGGATATTGGTATTTTCATTGGATATTGCCCCCACAAAGAAAGCTTTTCTAGATTTACAACTGACGTATCAATCGAATAATTGAAAACTATTTACGTTGTTTTGGATGAGCTGACCGCGAGGTTCTGAACTCAGCAGTTCTAGGACCCGCTCTTCATGAAATGCACTCCTGTATCATAGTTCAGGACTCGTGCCAAACCCTCCTTCTTTACCCATTCGTACCACCTTCGGGATCTGATGGGGATTTGTTGTCTTTGTTTCAACCAATGTTTGATGAGTCACTTAGTCCCCCGCCTAATGTTGATTTACAAGCACCAGAAGTCATTGCTCCTATTCCTGAAGCAGTTGCACCTGAACATGCTGTATCAACTGGTTCACCTTCCTCAACTACAGTTGATCAAGATGCACCATCACCAAGTAACTCTCATACAACACAAGAAACTCAAACTCCTATTATTTCTCATGATGTTGAAGAAGATAATCATGATATTGAAGTTGCACATATGGGTAATGATCCGTACTTCGGTATTCCAATTCCAGAAGTTACTTCTGATCAATCTTCATCATCAGTCATTATTCATACAATTGTGCCTCCCGATCACCATGTTTCTGAACACAACAGCAAATGGACGAAGGATCACCCACTTGAGAATATAATCGGTGCTCTTGACAGACCAGTTTCCACACGACTCCAACTCCATGAACAAGCATTTCTGTTCTATGATGCCTTTCTTCACATCAAAAAAAAAAAAAAAATTGAACCTAAGAAACTACAAAGATAGGCATTACCCAAGCTGTGGATTGAAGCTATGCAAGAGGAACTTCATGAATTTGAACGTCTGGAGGTTTGGGAACTTGTTCCTCCTCCTGACAAAGCATTTGTCATCTCTCTTAAGTGGATCTATAAGGTTAAACTTGATGAGTTAGGAGGTATTCTGAAAAATAAGGCTCGGTTGGTCGCTCGTGGTTATCGTCAAGAAGAGGGTATTGATTTCGAAGAGTCATTCGCTCCGGTTGCAAGATTAGAGGCTATACGAATTTTTCTAGCGTTTGCTGCTCACATGAACATGGTCATCTATCAAATGGATGTGAAGACTGCGTTTCTGAATGGTAATCTGCGAGAAGAAGTTTATGTTAGCCAACCGGACGGATTTGTGGATCCAGACAAACCTAACTACGTATACAAGCTTAAGAAAGCTCTTTATGGGTTGAAACAAGCTCCACGTGCGTGGTATGATATGTTGTCTTCATTTCCTGATATCCGCTGGACTTCTCCAAAGGCTCAGTGGATCCTACTCTGTTATTCCGAGAGAACGGCAACGAACTTTTTTGGTTATAAATCTATGTCGATGATATTATTCTTTGCTGCATCTACTCTGAATGTATGATCTATTCGCTAAAATAATGTTGTCCAAAGTCAGATGTCGATGATGCGGTAAATCTCCATTTTTCTTAGGATACAGATTTCTCAAAGTCCTAGAGCATTTCATAAACCAATCATAAAATATGCTTTGAATCACTTAAAAATTATGGCTATGAATCTTGTGACCCAGTGGATCACCTCCCATGGTGGAGAAGTCCAAACTGGGTGAGGATAAAGAAAGGGTAAGCTCTTGTAGATCCATCACACGATCGTGGTATGTTGGCACCTCCTTTATTTACACGCCAGTTGACCTGACCTACAATTTGCTATATGCATTTCAGTGTGCACGGTATCAGGCTCGGCTACTGAAATAAAAGCACCCTAAATGCAGTAAAAAGGATTTTCGGTATCTAAAAGAAACGTACATCGGGGTTCTTTGGTATCCGAAGGATTCTTCCTTTGGCCTAACTAACAGCTTATTGCAGATGCGGCGGGTTCATGCTGGTTGTCAGATACACGCGTAGGTACATTGGAAGTATACTAACTTTTGGGTGATAAGACTTGTAAGGCTGGTCGTCTAAAAAGGCAGAAGAGAGAAAGCGCTGCGTATCCAGTACGGAAGAGCTGAATATATTGCTTTGTCCCCCAGGTTTTGTGCTCAAGTCCTATGGATGAGATCACAACTTACTGACTATGGTCTTGGATTCATAAAATTCCAATGTACTGTGATAATAAAAGCGCTATTGCCTTATGCTGCAACAATGTTCAACATTCCAGATCCAAGCATATAGACATCATGTTTCACTTCATCAAGGAGCATGTTGAGAATGGTGTGATCGAACTTTACTTTGTCAATACGGAATATCAATTGGCGGACATTCTTTCCTAAAGCTCTTGGCCGAAAGAAAGGAATTAAATTTCTTTATCAACACTCTGGGATTAGCGGAGTTTTACGCCGGATACTCTGAAACAATTGGCAGATGAAGTTGATGAATAGTGGTGGTACCTATTCAAATATCCTGTATAATAAGTAAATACTTAAAATCAGAAAAACACAAAAAGATTTTTATTTTCATTTTTTTATTTTTTATTTTTTATAAAATCAGAAAAACCAAAAAGATTTTATTTTATATAAACCTTTCAAAAACAAAATACAAAATTAAAAAATGAGAAAATTTTAAAAAGAAGTTTTCCAATGGCATGTCTTCTGAAATCGATACATTTACGGTCTTAGGAAAATATCATTTTAACAATGATTACAAGCCTCTGTAAATGAAGTTCGTAGCAGAAGAAGTTACAAGTGTTTTCAAAACTGGCCACATGGCTTGCTATTATTTCAGTTAGCAACACGGTCATCATCTCTAAGGCAAGTATTTTCAAAAAAGAAAACTTGGCCTCTCAACGGGAATTTATTCTTCGGCTGGTCTACTTTATGACCATTGCAAAGGCTTGTGGTTACTTTGCAATCACAACCCGGTGCTTCTATCTCATAAGTGTACGTTTCAGTTGCATCTATGTGAATAAATAAGAGAAATCTAATTTATGCTTGGTGTTTGTTGTTTTGTCACATACAAATCATTCCATCATTGAAAATACTTTCAAAAATACATTTGACTTCTCAAAACAATGTCCTACTGCTCTTTAAATAGAAAACGGGTCATTGTTTGAGGGGCGGAGAGAATGTCAAATTTTCTATTGTCATAATCAATTGAGCTGTTTAAAAAGGGGAAAAAGATTTTCAAACGATATAAAGTAATATCTCTGATATGAAAGTTAATTAGTTTTAACTCGAATTGTGCTTTAGCGTTACTTGTTTTATGCCTTTAGGGTGTAGTGTGCTAAATTATGTTATAGGTTTTGAGAGTAATAAAACATTAAGGACCAGTGTGCTATTTGTTTTGCTTGAATATACCTTATAAAACATAAGTTGTGAGATTAATAAGTTGTGTGAAGATGAGGGGCCAAATGTGACAAAGTTAAAAATGGGTTATAACTATGCCAATCATCACCCGTCCCCATCACTGTTCACGAATTCTACACACACTCAAAACACACACACACTGAATACACTCAAATCGCACCCCTTCTAACTTGTTTTCAGATCAAATCAGAGAAAGGAAACATTTAGGACTATGTGTGCTAGTTGTTTAACTTGAATATACCTTATAAAACTTAATTTGCAAAATTAATAAGTTGTAAACATGGGGGGCCAAATGTATCTAAGATAAAATTCGTTTTTTAACACCATCACACCCACCCGTCCACATCACTGTTCACACAAATCCTCTCACTCACTCAAACACACACTCAAACACACACTTGAACACTTTTCAATCGAATCACTTACAACAAGCTTGTTTAATCCGATTCATCTCTAAGGTATATCTTCAATCGTGTTCATCATCACCTAATCAACTCGAAAACTCAAATGAATTATTAGTTTTCGCCGCTTTTGATCAAAAAGTGCCCTAATTATGAAATTAGGGTTCTTAAAATCTAAAAGTGGTTAAATCTTCAAATTGATTGGGGGCTTTTGGATTATTAGGTGTAATGTATGTATAGGATAGTTAAATTTTATGATTCGTTGTGATCTAGTCATGTTCTTGATTGTTTTGTTCTCGAATGAATAGATAAATGCATAAATGTCTTATGTTTTATGAAAGTGTTATATCGTGGTCTAATATATGCTAGAATAAGAGTTAGCCGTTAGAGTCGATATTGCACAAAGTTAAGAATCCAATCAATCAAAACTTGTATAAGTCGGACGAAAATAACCTGCATGGATCGAACGGATAATGTGTTGTGAATCGAACGAGTGTCTAAGTGTAAGGATCGAACGAGTGTCTAAATGTGAGGATCGAACGAGTGGATCCTAGTGAGGATCGAACGAGTGAATACTTGTATGGATCGAACGAGGGACTGTATGGATCGAACAAGTGAATACTTGTATGGATCGAACGAGTGACTCTTAATGTGGATCGAACGAGTGATTGCAAACAAGGACCGAACGAGTGACTATTAATATGGATCGAACGAGTGCCTAATTGCATGGATCGAACGAGCGTCTATGTGACTGGATCGAACGAGTAAAAGTTATCAACACTTAACCAATTTTTTTGACATAACACACTTAAGATCAAATTTTTTCTAACTAAGATTAAATTCAACAAATCTCTTAGTTTAAAATAGACAGTAAAAGCTTGACAAAACCAAGGTTAACTACATTCGACTTAATTGTTAGGATAGGTGCCTTTGTCTTACACGCTATTCGTCTATCTAAGTAGATTGATCTTCAAAAGTGCTAAAAGTCATAAAGGTTCTCATGAATGAATGATTGTGTTTTCTTATAAACTGCACTCACTCTTTCTTAAACAGACTCATGGCACTCTCAATAGCGGATCAGATTGCTTTGGATGATGCATTGGTGGCTCCTGCTGACCGACTTAAGATTGGAAAATGCAATCTTCGCTTAAGTTCGGATATCACATCAAAGGAAGCAAGAAGAAAGCTAATACAGATGCAATCCCTAAACTGAAGCCTCCCACTGCCCCCAAGGAAAAGAAATCTGGAAAAGGAAAACAGAAGACTGCAGAACTGGAAACTATCTCTGAGGCTGACTTGACAGAGGCTGAGCAACTCAAAATAGTCATAAAACGATGTGTGCTAGTTGTTTACTTGAATATCCTTATAAAACTTAATGTGCAAAATTAATAGATTTGTGTAAAGACATGAGGGGCCAAATATGTCTTAAAATGTGTAATTTCGTCTTTTTTCACACCATCAAACCCCACCGTCCCATTTCCACTGTTCCCTACTCAAGCTCACGACCTCAAACACACACTACAAACAACACACTTGACTCCTTATCAATCGAATCATTAACAACAAGTTTTCTTACTACTTCCTTGACTAGCCGTTCAAATCTAAGGTATAACATCAATTTCGATATCATTCCCCTAATCAACTCGAATCCTCTAAAAGAATTGGTGGTTTTCGCGTCATTAGTGATTATAACAGCCCTAATTACAAAATTAGGGTTCGTCAAATCAAACAATGGTGAAACGTGTAATTATTTAGAGGGCTTTATGTAGTTTTAGTAATAATAATGTATAGGTTAATCATGGCTTGATCATTTGTGGATGTTTAAATGTGTTTCTTGCTTAATTTTTGTTCGAAAATATTGTGTAGAATCGTAATAATGAAAATAACAAGAATATGTTTGAGTAAATAAAGATTGTTTAGGCTTAATGAATAAGCAGTTAAGAGTTAAAGAGATCGATAGTACACAAAGGTTAGACATCGATCAAGTATAAAATATTATAGAATTCGAACGAGTGTATTTTGTATGTGTTGATATCGAACGAGAGTGTTTATGTGGGTTGATCGAACGAGCGACCTATGTGTTGAATCGATGAGAGTTTTTTAAATGTGGTTTATGCGAACGAGTGACCATATGTGTAGAAGCGAAACGAGAGTGGTTTTATGGTGTTGATCGTGACTACGAGTGACCATATGTGTTGATCGATACAGAGGTGTTTTATGTGTTGATCGAACAGTAACTTTATGTGTTGATTGAACGAGTGGATATATGTGATTGTTCGAACGATGTTTATTTATAAAATGTGCAAACGACAAAGACTTTTAAAAAGAATCAACGAGTGATTTTTTAAAGTGGAACGAACGAGTGGTTGCATAGACATGAACGAACGAGTGGGGTGCTTAGACATGAACGAACGGAGTGGTTGCCTTAGACATGATCAGAACGAGTGTGTGCTAAGACATGATCGAACGAAGTGATGCTTAGAGACCACTCAGCCTTTGGTTGTAACTTGGTATTTGTTGTTATGTCACACACAAAATCATTCCATCATCTGAAAATATTTTTCAAAAATACATTTGACTTCTCAAACAATGTCTACAGCTCTTTAAATAGAAAACGGGACCTTGTTTGAGGGGGAGAGAATGTCAAATTTCTTCGTCATGATCAAATGAGCTGTTAAAAAGGGAAAAAGAACTTAAACGATTATTTGTGCCGTACGTGTTACTTGTTTATGCCTTTAGGACTATAGGTATGAGAGATAAAACATTTAGGACGATGTGTGCTAGTTGTTTACTTGAATATACCTTATAAAACTTAATGTGCAAAATTAATAAGTTGTGTAAAACATGAGGGGCCAAATATGTCTAAAATGTAATTCGCTTTTTCACACCATCAAACCCCACCGTCCCATTTCACTGTTCTCTAACTCACTCACACACTCAAACACACACTCAAACACACACTTGACCCTTTTCAATCGAATCATTAACAACAAGTTTCTACTCCGTTTCAAATCTAAGACTCATGGCACTCTCAATAGCGGATCAGATTGCTTTGGATGACGCATTGGTGGCTCCTGCTGACCGACTCAAGATTGGAAAATGCAATCTTCGCTTGAGTTCGGATATCACATCCAAGGAAGCAACCCTTCAAGTGGTCTATGATGTGCTAAAGCTCACTCCGTTCTACAAGGCTTTCCAAGTTACTGCTGATGCTCCAGAGATCTATATGCAGGAATTCTGGGCTTCTGCTTATGTTCACAATCGATCGGTCCGATTCAAGATGAATAACAAGAAGCACATCATCGGTCTTGAGCAATTCAGGGACATCCTTCAAATTTGCCCTAAAGTCGGTAATAAGAAGTTTGTAGACCCACCTCTTGAGACGGAGATCATCATCTTTCTAGCTAGCCTTGGACACTCCGGAGATATAAGGAAGCTCTCTGACGTGAATGTCAATAAACTGCATCAACCATGGAGATCATTTGCTGCTGTAATCAACAAATGTCTCTGCGGAACTCCATCATATGACAGTCTTCGTCTCTCTCAAGCTCAAATCTTGTGGGGTATGTACAACCAGAAGAACGTTGATTATGCATATCTTCTGTGGGAAGACTTCATTTTCAAGATTGAGAACAAAAGTATGAAGAAGGGCAGTGCGATGTACTATCCTCGGTTCACCAAAATAGTCGTCAACTATGTGATGGAAAAAGATCCTTCAATTCCGAGAAGAAACAAGGTCAATTGGCACTACGCCAGAGATGATCCAATGTTTACCACTATCAATGTTATATCTAGGAATGAAGTCACTCAGTTGTACGGGGCTATCTTGCCAGTGGCATTAACCAACGAGGACATCCGCAACTCAGAATCCTACAAAGAGTATTACGCTATGGCTTCAGGAACAATTCCTCCTAAGACAAAAGGAAGCAAGAAGAAAGCTAATACAGATGCAATCCCTAAACGGAAGCCTTCCACTGCCCCCAAGAAACAGAAGACAGGAACAGGAAAACAAAAGACTTCAGAGCTGGAGAATATATCTGAGGCAGACTTGACAGAGGCTGAACAACTTAAAATAGTCATCAAAAGAAGCCGTCAAGAAACTCATAGCTCTCATGCTAGTGGTTCTGGAGCAGATGAAGGAACTGGTGTTACACCAGGGGTTCCCGATGCTCCTGATTATGATTCAGATGATGATATATCTTGGAAGTCAAGCGACGATGATCAAGATGATGAGCAAGATCAAGATGATGATGATGCAGAGAAACATGAAGTTCATGAGACTACCCAGGAAGAAGAAGATGATGATGAACATGACGATGATGAGAATGATCAAGAAGATGATGATGCTCGTGACGATGATAAGAAAGCTGAAGATGATGATGATGAAGAAATGACTGAATCAGATAATGATGGTGATGATTTTGTACATCCTAAGCTCACGACTCATGAAGATGAAATTATACATGAAAAGGATACTGATGAAGATGATTCTAGTATTTCATCATCAGATGAGGATGATAGTGACAATGACGTTGAAGGAGCGAAGGTTGCAGGTGCGAAGTCAGGTGAAGATGCTACAGATGCAAAGGATCAAGGAAATGAGGCAGTCAAAGATTCCAATACCGATCTTGATGGAAGAGATAAAGTAATGACAGATGTTGAAGACACTCATGTGACCCTAACTCCGGTTAATCCTGATGGTCAACAACAGAGTTCGTCTGTATCCTCTGGATTCGTATCCAACATGCTGAACCCAAATCAAGATACTGGTGTTGATGATATTTTTCGACAACATACTGAAGCCACTTCTCTCATTGATACTAATGTAACAGCCATCGTGGAGCCATCCTTCACTCGCCCTCCAACACCGCATCCTATCGTCATTCAACCACAACAACTACCAATTATGACACCGGCAACCACTACAAGCTCCTTGCTAGAAAATCTTCCAAACTTTGCCTCGTTGTTTGGCTTTGATCATAGACTGAAAGCGTTAGAAGACAATTTCTCAGAATTCAGGCAAACCAATCAATATGCTGACGCGCTCTCCTCCATTCCTGGCACTGTTGATCAATATCTAGCAAATAAGATGCAGGAAGCAGTGGACGTTGCAGTCCAATTGAAGTATGACAGATTTCGAGAAGAGTCTACTTCTGCAAATCAACAATTTCTTGACTCAATTGATGACAGTATCTAGCGCATAAATGCAGGAAGCAGTGGACGTTGCAGTTAACTGAAGTAGACAGAATTCGAGAAGAGTCTTTCTACTGCATAATAAAAATCAACAATTCCTTGAGACAAATTGATGACGGAATGAAGAAAATCATCAAGGAACATGTCAAAAAGGAAGTCTCCAAAATTATTCCTAAAGTTGAGAAGTTCGTAATAGATCGACTCGAGTCTGATAGTTCTGGTGCCGATCATCAAGGAAGCCAACTAATCTCATGATGTCGTCTGCAAACCTCTCAGAATTTAGAGCTGAAAAAGATCCTATTGACAAGATGAAACTAACAATTCTATCACAGGTCTGACATTCAAAAGAAGCTCTATATGGCTTAGTTGAGGCGTATGAAGCTGACAAGATCTTGTTAGATACATATGGTGATACAGTTTTCAATTAAAAGAACTAGAGTTGGGGCAGATTGATGATGAAGAACCTCGCTGGAACAGACCGGGGGTCCAAAAGAGACGGTCAGGGAAGGAATACCCATTCTACCAGTGTGCTCAAGTGAAACGACAACCAAGGACAGCAGGACAGATACCGATACTGATGTCTCTTGAAAGACCTGCAGATCCTGGAGTTTGAAGACAGGTGTCCAAGATGTACAAGCAGAAGAAGAGGTACCAAACATCTTCTGATTGGTTTCAAAAACCTACGAGACTTCCTTATCCTGATCATGCATGGCATACGTTGTTCATGCCTTCATGAAAATGTCCACCTTGGTTAAGCAGTCTGGCACAAACAAGACCCTCGAGAGTCG
The DNA here is from genome assembly GCA_026074375.1 of Tanacetum coccineum. NCBI lineage: Eukaryota > Viridiplantae > Streptophyta > Magnoliopsida > Asterales > Asteraceae > Tanacetum > Tanacetum coccineum. The sequence goes on along the minus strand of BQNB010039373.1, from coordinate 11,535 downwards.
TTTGATGAAACGAACCGATTCTTCATTTGACTTCTCCGATTTTGTGCTATAACCGGCTAATGTTCTATACTCTAACACCTGAACTGCTAGCTTGTCCAACTTTTGAAGCTGATGAAAGGCACTTGCAGAAGTTTGATGAACTGGAATATTTTTGTGAGGAGGTCTACCAAAGCCACAACTGAGAAAATTAGAATGGATCAACCCTGAAGGTCGCCAATATCCGATGATCTGCCGGACAGCCACTACCGTTAGTTTCAAATTCTCAGGGTCTGTCGTGTTATACCTTTCATACTTCATCAACAACGACCTGGAATATCTACGCGGTGGTGGTGTTCAAGCCGAAAGTATTACTTCAGTAACGAAGACTAAGGCTGCAGATTACGGGAAAATGTTCAAATAGATAGAAGACTAGTGCCTAACTCGATGTGGAGTCAAGCGATCGTCAAATACGACAATTGGCCTCTGGGTATCTCGCAGTGGGTAAGAAGCGCTAGACAGTTCTATGCATTTGCAACATTAAAGGGAATCAGCTTGGGACGTCTATTCCAAAAAGACGGATTCTTGTTGTCACTCAAGGTTGAAAATGTCTCGAATGGCATGATTATAAGCATTTGATTGGTTTTACTGTACGAAGGGATATGATGCTCTCTACAAGTTCAAAGAAGGCGACTTAACAGACTAAAGGTCCCAAGACATTGAAGATTTGCTGCTTTTCTTGTGCAAGGAATAAGTGGACTAATCTATGCGTTGAAGAACGTATTGCTTTTTAAATGTCTCCTTATGAATGTTTACACGAAGAGTTGTCTCCAGCGTCGTGTGGAAGATCTTCAATGGGTGTTGAAAGTTATCAGAAGAGACTATCTCACCAAGCCGACACGTATCGGATCCAAGAGGATTAATCTACGAGAATAAAGACAAGATATCAAACGATTGATGCGCATTGACGAACTCCACAGGTTCAGCGGATGGTACTCTAGATGACGTTCGGACTGTTCTTAATGATCGCCTCAAGGGAATAAGATGGAGTACTTGCTAGGACCTTTGGAGCCAACATGACAAGGCAAACGCGAGAGCCTTGATCCGGCGATGACAAGAGGCTTAAAAGACAAGGAGGATAATGAGGTGTTTGGGGAGAAATTTGTCGGTGGACGACCAATACGGGGGTGGACCTACGGCATCTACAGTGGGAACATATGATTTTATCATATGATGTTCTCATCTTAAAAAAAGGTCTATCCTGTAAAAACACACTTATCTTGTGAATATTTAATTATTAGTGTAGATTATTGGGAAATTATAAGATATGCTCAGTACAAATTTTTCTAGAATTTTTTTAGTTAAATTCAATTTTTTCAATATTTGTGTTCGGGATCATCTCTATAAACCCTCAAAAATTGAGGGGGAGCAATAACATGTTCCATCTGCTATATGTTATTTTGTGCCCGAAACGGTTATATCAATTGAGTATCACAAATATTATGAAATGGGAAAATTTTTTTTTTTATTTAACATTTTGGATTAAGGGGAGAAAATATGATTAACCCGGACTTAATAAATATTGACAGACGTGATCAAATAAAATAGACAAATGCTACTCCATACCCTAGAATGTACTACGTAACGATTGCACATGTTACGGGGGAGAGCTTTTAGTGATGATGAAAACTCTCAAGTGTAATTGTTTTGATTATTTATATCAAACATTTGATTGAAATTTTCAATGTTTTTGGTAGGATTGTGATGAAATACCCAAAAGTCTGACATGTTCTTAAATTCTTGAATTATTAAGGCGGTTAGGCCTTAGGTTTTCAGATCCCATTGATCCGCCAAGAACGGAGGGATCTACCCAGGGATATCACTAAGTTAGTGTAGAAGTCCTTAGGTATGATTTAAAAAGGAGAAAAAGTGAGAAAAGGGAATAATGCCACTTGAGACGGAGCTAACACTGGAAACAAAACCCAACAGGTGTTACGTCATGATGTCTCGGTGTATGCATTGAAGGGGTTGTAAGAATTGTAAAAGAAAGTAAGGATAAGAATGTGGAAAATAAAGAAGCCTCCATCACTTAGCAGAAGCCGGGTTTGCAAAATTTAACATATGCTATCAGAAAAACACTCAGTGTTGTCTGACATTGAAGATAGTATGGACCCAGTGACGCTATGCACAACCCTCCCAGCCACTCAAGTCAGAAGGACTCTTGTTTCCAAAACTCACGGATAGTATTCACTCATTCTATTGACTTTCACACTCCGAGTTTGTTGAGATTGAAAAGGTGGCACTCAGCTCCAGCACTCCGTCACTAAAATCTAAGCGGCACTATTGAGTCTAGAGCCAAAAGAGATCATCCTCTAAATCTCATTTAGGGGAGACACTTGCCAAATTCTTTCTTGCTAATTCACACAATGTGAATTACAAGACATGTTTAAGGTCCTTCGCTAATCTTGTGATTTTTGCCAGAACATCAGAGGAATTCATTCACAATGAAGATGGAAATCTTGATAGAGTCACAATCAAACAAGCTCATGTGTAGGTAATACTTGTGCGATTCTTTAGAATCAAATTGTGACATAACTGGAAAGAAACGATGGTGCGATTCTTTAAGGAATCAAACTTGTTTCCAGGAAATGGCAATCAACGGTTGTGTTAATGAATTTTTTGAAATGATAACACACCTCTCGGTGTGTCGCAAAAAACCAATTTTGTAAGTGATTCACCGAATTGATTTTAAAAAAAAAAAATCAACCTTTCTATATCAATCGTGTGAGAAGTAACTCACTGGTTCACTCTTATCGTGCTGTGCTTTGAGACGTTCCGATTAATGAGAAACATGCTGAGTACGATGAATTAATTACTTATGTGTTAGAAAGATTCAATACTTCAGCTGCGAAATCCTGTCAAGAAGATTCTTTCTCAAATTGAAAATCTATTTCTGGTCACAGGGTCAAATCCTCTCGGATTCGAGGTTACTCACAAACCAAAACCTGGAGCGTATGACAACAGCCATATTCGTCCCTCTGTTTTATTGCTAACTGTTTTATGCAGGCTATGTAAAATGGTGGTGGAGGTTCCTTGTTTCCAGCTGGCTCACAAGATCCATACCCACATGCTTATATCGACGACAAACAATAATCATCATGAAAGCTCAAGTACATGTTTTCAAGACTTCCGCTACTCTGATACCACACATCTTTCTAGAAGTGTCAAAGTGTTAAAGTTAAAAAATTTCAAGGAAAGATGCAACCATTAAAAGCTTTTAGAATGGTATGAGCATTGTCGGTAGATGTCGCAAGTCATCTCAAGATGGCAAAGTTATAAGATGGCGTAGAGATTGTGCTTGATTGATGATCTAAGAGGCTCAAGTCATATGTCAAAATACAAGTTCAAGGGACAAGCTCAATTCAAGAAGTCAATGACTCACTACAACATATTCACAAGGAAAGACAGAATACGAGCTAAAGACTAAAGATAAAGCATAGTATGCTGGGTTTAAAGTTTGTAAAATTGAGTGACCTCCCTTAGGGGGTGATTGTTGGAAACACGAAAAGTGTCGGTCACTTCCAGAGTTGTAAACAAGTATAGCTCGTAGTTCAGTATAAGGATTAGATTAGTATTCTAGTCGGCCAAGGCCATGGGTGGCCCAACTCAGCCCCAGGGCCGGCCCATGGTAGCTATTTATACACCTCTCCATAGTCTTGGATGGGGTTGGTTGTTCATTTTGTTATCCATTCATTCCATACATTCCATAATATACATTCATCCATTCCATCCAAGTTTCTCTAACAATCCAACCCACATCTCACTTATTGTTCTTGGTTGATTCATTAGATTACTAGTATTCTACAGTTTTTGATTTTTCTAAGATAGTAAAACGTGAATAAAAATCTTGAAAAAATTATGACAAAAGAAAATACATTTTAGATTCATATAAAAAAATGACGAACTATTATGAAGGTTTTTGATATATTTAGACTAAATAAAAACATAGAATTTTTATTAAAAAAAGGTGACGTGTTACCTGAATAACAGGTAAAAATATCCTTAAATTACACGGTATGCTAAGTTAAATACCTTAAATTGAGAAAAAAAACTGATACCTTTAATTAAAATTGGTCTTAAGATGTGTACTTTTTTATGCGATTTACCCAAAGATATAACATGTTCATTTAAACATCATAATGTTACTTTCTTTTTGTTTTGTTACAAAGGTATTTAGTAAAGTTGAAGTCATATCTTTTATATATCGATCTTATAAAAAAAATTGGACCAATCAGGGTGCTTGATTTTGACACGTATACAAAATCGTATGATCTGATTGGTTAAAAAAGTCAAAATTGAATCAATTTTGGTTAATACTGAAAAAATTAGTGAAAGAATTTGATGGAGAAAAAGAAACATAGAAATGTAAGTGTCAAATTTGTGAAAACAAAAAACTTATAAAAAAGATAAAGTAATTAATAAAACTTTAGTAGTTGAATTTTAAATAATTTATAGAGTCTAGTGAAACTTATAATTTTTCATATTTTTTAATAACTTTCGAAATTAAACAAACACCCTTTAAACTTTATACCCTCTAGACTTTATACTTTAAAAATACAATATATATCAAATATATCTAAAGTTTATATAATGATATCAGAAAAAACATACCCTCTCCATCCCAAAAAAAGTGTCAAGTTTGACTTTTTAGAGTCAAACAGGTTCAATTTTGACTTTAAATATTTTTTGTTGTGTTATATAATACCTGATGAAATTTATCCTAATGAAAAATACACTTAAGACTCAATCTATTCATATATTTTGCATCAAGTATTATATAAGACACACAAAAATATGTAAGATCAAAGTTGTACCAATTTGACTCTGAAAAGTCAAACCGAACACTTATTTTGGGACGGATGTAGTATTAAACTCGCATATTATATACATCATGATATTAATAGGTAAATTTGAACAACAACATCAACACTCATGTGAGTTAAACAAAGTTAAATATTTCATCGAACAAAATCTTTACAAAATATTAATCGGTATTATTCAATGTTTTCAAAACCTGTTTTTAATTGACCCAGTCGAGCCACCGGGTCAGGGTTCAACCGGGCTTTTAGGCAAAATCTGGCTTCCGGTGACCCGATCGGTTCACGATTTAACCGACCGGGTCAACCCGGGTTTTAAAACTGATATCAATATATAATTAAAAAAATTATGTAAAACTACGTGCATAATTATTAGTTGTCTTAATGTCACAATTACAAAACATTAAACACGAGAAATTTTTCATATACCTATATGTTAAATTAAAATTTTAAAATAAATTTGATTTATGTGTAAGCCATGTGCATGCACGAGACTTATAACGAGTCTAAATCTTATCATAAAGTGATTTTAAGTATAAAATTAAGTTGGCATATATTCAAACTTTTGGGTGTTGATCACAACAATTTAAACGATATTTATTAAATTTGATTAATTACAAGTTTTACTCGTTTATGAAAACTTGAAATACAAGTAAATTCAAATTTTATGTTTCGATTCGTGTGTTGCGTGATGTTACTGAATACTGATGATTAGTATTAGGGGTACTCAGGGTTTGAAAACCGGACCGGACCGATCGAAAGCGAATCAGACCGAAACCGACTTTGGTCAAAACACCGGGTCCGGTCCGAGTCGGTCTGGTTCGGTTCGGTACAACAAGACATAATTGCCGGTTTTTTCGTAAGACTGAACCGAACCGAGGACAAAAATAAGGAAAATAATGGACCGAGGACCGGACCGAAATAGGTTCGGTCTGGTCCGATCGGTCCGGTCCGTGGTCAGTGGTCCGTTTTACTCACCCCTAATTGGTATTCTGATTTTGTGATTGATGATGGTTTTTATACTTTCATAACAATTATATTAAACCATAACATCAAAGCATAGAATAGCGGAAGCAAATAAAGGATCAAATAACATGCTTGAATAATTAACCGAATTAGGGTTACATACCTTTTGATTCTAGCCCGAACAAGAATCAAATTGCTTAGCGATTATCTCCAGGAACCCTAATTTGGGTTTATACGAAAACAATCCAAGAACAATCTAAAGAAAGATTGTATCACGATCTTGTACACACGCTATGTATCGAGTTAACCAATTACTAGCTTGATAACACGTAGCGTTTAACCGAATGATTCGATCCGATCAACCCAAGGTTATGGAGCCGAATGAAGGACAAGAATAGTGATAGAGTTTTTAGGGATTATTGTGTGTACCCTTTTCACATCTCCATGTAGGTGTTTATATAGGCTCCCTTTCCCTAATGTAACATCTATTCATTAATATCAATTATGTACCATCAATTCTTAATTATGTAACATAATTATGTAACATTATGTAACATTAAGTAACAATAATTATGTAACATTATGTAACATCAATTATGTTATTATGTACATGTCCTTGTCCTTATGGTCGTTAGTCTTTTCCGTTAAATACTTAACGACCGTTAAACGTTTACGTGTAAAATTAACAAATATATTATTTATTAATTGTTAACTCGTAGTGAGTGCAATCCCGTGATCTTGAGTTCGATCCTAACACACATCTATTAATTTATCGTCCATAAACTAACAGCTCCCACTTGGACATATTTTAATAGTGTGATCACATCGGTTAGCGTCTAGTTACACGCCGATGCCTCTAGTACGATCTCAAGTAAGGTCTCCTGGAAAAACCTTTTAATGATTCATCATTATTATTATCCTTTTGTTTCTAATACAATGTTAATAAGGATATGGATCTTAGTCATTCCTTAATTAACTGATTCTGTTTCTCGTTTATCTGATTGAGCAAGATTACCAAATCTTCTGAACGTATTCCAGAAAATTTTGGGTGTGGCCACACATACATCTTACCAATCCCACGAGGGGCCCAGCTGTATTAAACTTCAAAACGTATTTGAAGGAAACAAATCCTTTATTGACTACAAGCAAAACTCATGAATTTTGCAACACTTCTGAAAACAATCCGTATAGCTACCAGTTACGTTTAGCGTTAAATTGCTTCACAGAAATGCACTAGATCCATAACAGTTTCCTGGTATCTCAAGTCTGAGGATAACTATTTATGATTTACTTAATGACAAGATCCATAAAGTACAATCATATAGTTGGGATAAGTCCTATATTCGATTCATCGAATATCATTTAAATTTGGCATGTAATCACATCAATATACTTTCAAGTATATCTGACCAACATTTAAATTTGTCTTGATTTAATAATATTCCCATATTATTAATCGACAACGGACATTTAGAATAATTTAATATTCATGGATTAAAACATGTAAAATAGGATACAAAATTAAATAACAAAATAAACATAACCATCATTTTATTTTATCAAATAATAATGTTTACACATCCTTTATCCAAACACTAATCACAGATATGCATGAAACTACTAGCTAATCGAAGTCCAATTCCATTGGCATGTTCATTAACCTTTCCTCTAGGTAAAGCTTTAGTAAAAGCATCAGCTAGATTTTTATCTGTGTGAACTTTTATCAATTTGATTTCACCACTCTCGACTTGTTCTCGAACATAGTGATATCTACGCAGAAAATGTCTGGCGCCTTTCATGACTCCAGGTTCATTGGCGAATATGATTGCAGCAGAATTGTCACAATACATATTAATAGGTTTATTTATTGAAGGCATCACTCCAAGATCTCCAACAAACTTCCTAATCCAAACGGCTTCCATTGCAGCTTCTGACGCAGCCATGTACTCAGATTGCGTTGCATGCATTGCAATGGTTGTCTGCTTTTTGCTCTTCCAGTCTACTGCTCCTCCATTGACGATAAAGACATAACCCGTCTGAGACTTCGTATCATCTTTATCGCATTGCCAGGACGCATCACAGAAACCTGTAACATCAAGTTCTGTATCTGGATTTCCTCCGTACACTAAAAACATATCTTTCGTATTCCTCAGATACTTTAGAATATGTTTAACAGCAACCCAGTGGAGCTTTCCTGGATTCTGTTGATATCGACTGACCAAGTTTTGAGCAAACGCCACATCTGGCCTTGTGCACCTGACAGCATACATGATAGATCCCACAGCCGAAGCATAAGGTACCTTTTTCATGTAAGCTTTTTCCTCATCTGATGAAGCGCACATTTCATTACTCAAATCATGTTTGACTTCCATCGGTATAAAACCTTTCTTAGAGTTTTGGATACTGAATTTCTTCAATAGCTTATCGATGTAAGCACTTTGATTAAGTCCAATCAACCGTAGAGATCTATCTCTATATATCTTAATTCCCAGAATGTATGCAGCTTCTCCTAAATCCTTCATAGAAAAACATTTTCCAAGATAATCCTTAACTTCCTTAAGCAGCTTTGGAATGTTATTTCCTTAATAAAAATGTCGTCGACATAGGATTAAGAATACTACATCACTCCCACTAGCTTTGCGATATACACATGGCTCATCACGATTTTGAATAAATCCAAACCTTTTGATTTCTTCATCAAATCGTTTATTCCATTGACGTGATGCTTGCTTCAAACCATAAATGGCCCTTTGAAGTTTGCATACACCGTTTGGAAATTTTGGATCAACATACCCTTCAGGTTGCTCCATATAGATGTCCTCATCTAAGCGACCATTCAAGAAGGCAGTTTTAACATCCATTTGCCAAATCTCATAATCATAGTACGCTGCTATAGCTATAAGAATCCTAATAGCTCTAATGTCTGCTACAGGAGAAAACCTCTCCTCGTAGTCAACCTCATAGGTTTGAGTGCAGCCTTTAGCTACCAGACGAGCTTTATAGGTGTGTACTTTACCATCCATGTCAGTCTTCTTCTTAAAGATCTACTTACTCCTTACTATTTTAGCATTAGGAGGAGGGTCTACTTCAGTCCAGACTTCATTAACTTTCATTCGCCATTGTTTATAAATATAATTTTGGAGGCAAAACAAGACAATGTAGTTCAGACCTCAATGCTATCACCCTGAGGCTGCTTTCGAGCTAGACTATCTTTACAGTTTGAAACAAGAAACAATGATTAGGTTTATTAAAACCATCCAACAATGCATGAAGTTTGAAAATTGTAAATAAGATAAAATACATAAAATGGAAACTTTGTTATGCACAAACATCACTTACAATTCCTTCAAGCATTTTAAGAAATACTTGTTGAACCCCCTCGCTAGATACATCCTTACCAGTATTTAAACTTTCTATATAGAAGTTTAGAAAATAATTAATGAAAATAAATATATATACATTCATGGCTTTTGTATGTGACGCATAAGACCACAAGGCCTACTTAATCAACTTCATCCATGTACACAATTCCTTGGTGAGCCGCTTCTACGTCAAAATTTACTACAACAAAATCCCCTTTCCCCAGCGCGTTTTTCCCCAGCGACATATGTCGCTGGGGAAAAGTCGCTAAACGACAAAATACTCCGACGTGGCATTTTTTCTCGTTGAATCTTTAGTCAAACATTATTGAAACGTTTTCCCCAGCGACATGTCGCTGGGGATACTTTTGTTCATTGTTTAGTGCGTAATTAGTCCATAATTGTTGTAGCGTTTGAATTGTACAACTATCCCCACCGACATGTCGCTGGGGAAACTTATGTTGGGAAATGCAAGTCAATTGGTCAAAGTACTGCTAAGCAAAAGGTCAAAGTACTGCTAAGTAGAAAGTCAAGGTACTGCCAGTCAAAGATCGAAGTACTGCCGTGGATAAAGGAATCTTAAAGGATTATCATTTAAACAGTTATGTTAGTAATTATCTTGTAACAGTTAATTTAGTGATTAGTATTGATTAGAGTTTATGATATACAAGGACTGTACACCTACTAGAGTTATCCTTATGGTTATAAAAGGATCTCTAGGAAGGTATTATAGAAATATAGATAGAAAAAAACACGAGTTAAGAATTATTAGTATTGTATTAGGGATCTGCAATTTAGGCAGATTTAAAAGGTTTATAAAAGAAATCGTTTGAGAAACTATTGTGTGTTCTTCTTAAGTACTGCCAACTAGATTCCGCATAGTTGACAGTATATCAGTGTTTCATTAAGGAATATCGATCCTACAAGATTGCATTTCCTAATCTTAAGTCGGTCAGCAAGAGCCACCAATGCATCATCCAAAGCAATCTGATCCGCTATTGAGATTTCCATGAGTCTGTTTAAGAAAGAGTGAGTGCAGTTTATAAGAAGACACAATCATTCATTCATGAGAACCTTTATGACTTTTAGCACTTTTGAAGATCAATCAACTTAGATAGACAAATAGCGTATGAGACACAGGCACCTATCCTAACTAAGCTTTTATGTCTATTTTAAACTAAGAGATTTGTTTAATTTAATCTTAGTTAGAAAAAAATCTGATCTTAAGTGTGTTATGTCGAAAAAATTGGTTAAGTGTTGATAACTTCACTCGTTCGGTCCTCAAAGAAACACCTTAATCGGTTTCCACTAAATGACACTCGTTCGGTCCATGTAAACAAGCACTCGTTTGGTCCATGTAAACAAGCACTCGTTCGGTCCATATAATCATTCAGTCGTTCGGTCCTGACTATGAGTTGCTCGTTCGGTCCTCACTAACTGTCTCTCGTTCGGTTCTCACTATCTTACTCTCGTTCGGTCCTCACTACCAGTCACTTATTCGGTCCTCTTATAAGGTTTACTCGTTCGGCCCTACTAGTCTTTCACTCGTTCGGTCCTAAATATGAATTACTCGTTCGGTTCCTTTTACACTGACACTTGATCGGTCCTTATTACAAATTACTCGTTCGGTTCCTTTTATACTGATACTCGATCGGTCCTAATAGGCTTTCACTCGTTCGGTCCGTGATACAAATCACTTCGTTCGGTCCAAGTTATAAAACACTCGTTCGATCGTTATTGACTCGATCGGTCCACACTAAATGATTTATTTTACTAGCAATTAAAAAACACCATATAGACAATCGAGAAGAAAACAATCATAACATATTATTGCTATTCCACACATTACTCCTAACATTCATCCAACATATAGCACAACCCTAACTTTTTAAGCACAAAATCAATCATTTACATTTAAAATTTACTCTAATAATAAAACAGTGATACACTTTAATCAGAGCAAAACGCCTCATTCAATTTTGAGATTTCATCTTGCTTCGATTTTGATGAACCCTAATTTTGACGTTAGGGTTGATCGAGATCAAATCACCATGAAAACATAATTCGAATAGGATATGATCTATTTGGAGTGAATGAACGTTTTATAATGGGTACCTTAATCTGGATATGATCTTGAGAATAATAATTGAAAGGGTGCGATTTGAGTGTGTGTTCGTGTGTGTGTGTTTGAGTGTGTGAGATTGTGTGAACAGTGATGGGTACGGGTGGGGGTGGTATGTTATTAACCAATTTTAATCTTGACATATTTGGCCCCTTATGTTAACACAACTTATTAATCTTGCAAATTAGGTTTTATAAGGTATATTCAAGTTAAACAAATAGCACACATGGTCCTT
>BQNB010039372.1:0-48104 GCA_026074375.1 Tanacetum coccineum | reverse complement strand
TATAAAACTTTAGGGACCAAAAGTGCCAAATAGTTTAACTTGATTTTACCTTATGAAACTTAAAATGCAAAACTTATATAACATCAAAATAAGAAGGGCCAATTGTGATAAACTCGAAACTCTTTACCCAGTTTGGTTTTACTGTTCCCTACACACACACAAACACACTCAGAATACACACACGCTCACTATACCGATCACATCCTCTCAAACAATCATAGTCAATCATTTTCATCTCTAAGGTATAACTCAAATCTTTATCATCATCACCTAATCATCTCAATCTCAAAGAATTGATTTTTCACCACTCATGATCCGGCGTTGCCCTAATTATTAAAATTAGGTTCTTAACATGAAATCAAAATGTGGTATAAAACCTTAAATTGATTGGAGGCTTTTATAGAATGTAGTGAATAGAAGTATAAAAGGTTAGTCAATTTTATTATTCGTAGTGATTTAATCATGATCAAACAGTTTGAGCCACGAATATAAAGAAATATGCATTAATGTTATATGTTTTGTGTGAATTGTTATAACATGGTTTTCCTTTCCTGGAATAATGCTAGAGAATGGTAACTGTTAGAGTCGATCTAGTAAAACTTAAGAAACCGAACGATCCAAAATGTTTATGAATCGAAACGATGCATAAAACCAAATGGGCCCGAATGTGAGTAAAATTTTTTGTATACATCGAACGAGTAAACCATATCAGACCAACGAGTGAGTCCTAGTGAGGACCGAACGAGTGAATCCAGTATGGACCGAACGAGTGAGTCCTAGTGAGGACCGAACGAGTGAATCCAGTATGGACCGAACGAGTGAAAGACTAAGAGGACCGAACGAGTGAATGACTATGAGGACCGAACGAGTGAATCTAGTATGGGTCGAACGAGTGAATGTCTATTAAGGACCGAACGAGTGGATCAAGTATGAATCGAACGAGTGAATCATCGTAAGAACCGAACGAGTGAATTCTAGTGAGGACCGAACGAGTGGATCTAGTATGGGTCGAACGAGTGTCATTGAATGGACCGAACGAGTTAACCTGTTTGTGAACCGAACGAGTGATAGTCAATGTAAACCGATCGAGGTGTATTCGTTGTGGACCGAACGAGTGAAGATGTTTAACACTTAACCAGTTTTGACTTAACACACTTAAGATCAGATTTTTTTCTAACTAAGGTTAAATTAAACAAATCTCTTAGTTTAAAATAGACATTAAAAGCTTGACAAAACAGAGGTTAACTGCATTCAACTTAGTTGTTAGGATAGGTGCCTTTGTCTAAGCCGCTATTAGTCTATCTAAGATGATTGATCTTCAAAAAGGTGCTAAAAGTCATAAAGGTTATCATGAATGAATGATTGTGTCCCCTTATAAACTGCACTCACTCTTTCTTAAACAGACTCATGGAAATCTCAATAGCAGATCAGATCGCTTTGGATGATGCGTTAGTTGCTCCTGCCGACCGACTTAAGATTGGTAAATGTAATCTTCGTTTAAGCTCGGATGTCACATCAAAGGAAGCAACTCTTCAAGTAGTCTACGATGTGTTAAAGCTCACTCCTTTCTACAAGGCATTCCAAGTCACTGCTGATGCTCCAGAGATCTATATGCAAGAATTCTGGGCCTCTGCTTATGTTCATAACCGATCTGTCAGATTCAAGATGAATAACAAAAAGCACATTCTCGATCTATGATCAAATCAGAAGACATTCTTCAAATTTGTCCCTAAAGTCTCGGAAATAAGACGTTTGAATAACCACCACTCGAGAAGGAGATTCCGCATTTCTAGCTAATCTGGGTCACTCCGGATAAATGAAAAGGAAGATCACTGACGTAATGCAAATAAACTCATCAATCAGAGATCATTTGCAGCTATCATCAACAAATGTCTCAGTGGTAAACCATCCTACGACAGTCTTCGTCTTTCTCAAGCTCAAATCTTGTGGGGTATGTACAATAAGAAGAAGGTTGATTATGCATATCTTCTGTGGGAGGACTTCACTTACCAGATTGAGAACAAGAATACTAAGAAGGGCAATGCGATGTACTATCCTCGTTTTACTAAGCTAATCGTCAACTTTGTTATGGCTAAAGATCCTTCAATTCCTCGAAGAAACAAGGTTAATTGGCACTATGCCAGAGATGACCCAATGTTCACAACGATCAATGTCATCTCAAGGAATGAAGACACTCAGCTGTACGGGGCTATCTTACCAACAGAGTTAACAAACGAGGACATCCGCATCTCTGAATCATACAAAGAGTATCATGCTATTGCTTCAGGAAAGATTCCTCCAAAGACGAAAGGAAGTAAGAAGAAAGCTGATACAGATACTACTACTAAGATGAAGCCTCCCACAGTCCCCAAAGAAAAGAAAGAAAAGAAGTCTGGAAAAGGGAAGCAGAAGGCTACAGAGTTGGAGACTATCTCTAAGGCGGTTTTGACAGAGGCTGAGCAACTCAAGATAATCACAAAAAGAAGCCGTAAAGAAACTCACAGCTCTCATGCCAGTGGTTCTGGTGCAGATGAAGGAACTGGTGTTACACCAGGGGTTCCCGATGCACCTGATTATGACTCGGATGATGATATCTCCTGGAAATCAAGTGACGATGATCAAGATGATGAGAAAGCTCAAGATGATGAAGATGAAGCTAAAAATGACGATAATGAGACTACACAGGATGATGAAGATGATGATGTACATGACGATGATGAGAACGCTCAAAATGATGATGATGAAGCACAGACTGAATCAGAAGATGATGGTGATGATTTCATCCATCCAAAACTCACAACTCATGATGATGAAATAATACATGAAGAGGAAACTGATGAAGATGATACCTTCGATCCTATAGTTCACACACCCTCTCGTATTTCATCATCAGATGACGAAGACAGTGACAATGAAGTTGAAGGGATGGATGTTGAAGGAGCAAAGTCGGATGACGATGCTACATATGTAGAGGACCAAGGTAATGAGGCGGTCGAAGATACCAATGCCAATCTTGAAGGAAGAGATGATGTAATGACGGATGTTATATTGCCCCAGGTTCAAGCAACCCAGGAAATAGAAGACACTCATGTGACCCTAACTCCGGTAAATCCTGATGGTCAACAACAGAGTTCTTCTGTATCATCTGGCTTCGTCTCCAACATGCTAAATCCGAATCAAGATACCGGTGTTGATGCTATATTTGGACAACATGGTGAAGCCACCTCTCTAATAGATACTCATGTCACTGCCATTGCAGAGCCATCCTTCTCTGCACCAACCAATCGTCCTCCAACACAAAATCCTCTCGTCATTCAATTACAACAACAACCACCAATCCTGACACCGGCTACTACTACAAGCTCCTCACTACAAAATCTTCCTAACTTTGCTTCGTTGTTTGGCTTTGATTACAGACTAAAAGCATAGTTAGACAGGAAACTTCTCGGGAATTCAAGACTGAAACAAATCATATGCTGAAGCACTCTCCTCACATTCTTATGGCATCGTTGATCATTTATATGGCAAATTAAAATGCAAGGGAAGCAATAGATGTTGCAGACCACTGAAGTCTGACAGAATTCGATGAAGAGTTCTCATATGAAATCAACAATTCCTTTATTCAATCGATCGAAGGAAATGGAAGGCAAAGTGAATCAAGGAACAAGTCAAGAAAGAAGTCTCAAAGATCACTCCAAAAATTGATGTAGGAAGTTAGTAAACGAAAACCTCGAGTCTGAGGTTTTGGTACGATCTCAAAGGAAATGAAGCACGTCTCATGCTGTAGCTGTAATCTTTCAGAACTTGAGATGAAAAAGATCTTAATTGACAAGATGGAACGCTACAATTCTATCAACAGTCAGACATTCAAAGGCAGTCTCTACAATTCGGCATTAGTCGGATGCGTATGAAACGAAAAAATTTTGCTAGTACTTATGTGATACCAGTCTACAAATAAAAAAGAACTCGAGATTGGTGCAAATGCATTGATTCAAGACCTTCACGCCTTGGAACAGAACCGGTGGGTCAAATGGACGAAGGTCAGGAATAAGAAATCCCCTGAATCTACCAGTGCTCCAGAGAAACTCGACAACCACGACAACAGAAAAGGACTACTATGGATTGAATATATGTGTCTGAAAACCTATGTTTCTCACCAACCATTGTGTTGACGTATAAGCATCATTTTCAGGTATACAACAGGATGAGATTAAAGTTATGAAAAGTGGCTAGATGGACCGTAGGCAGCTGGTGAAGTTTAGTTATCTAGGTTTCGTTATTTGTTTTGAATTTATGAATGTTTGCATGTCATGACGTTGATATGAACTGCCTTCATTTCAATGTCAGACGCCTTTTGGATTTTGCTGATGTGTTTGGGTATTTTCATGACACTGCGTGTCTTTACCTTGTATTTTATGCATGATTTAGTTTCTCTATATAGACGCCAATGTGTTGTGATGATTCCATCACTTGTCACGCCTCGCGTTTTCGCCTTGGCAGGGTGTGACAGATTGGTATCAGAGCCAATGGTTATAAAGAAGTAGGTGGTTGAGCCAAGACTATAACCTAGGGGTCCTTCATGTAGATGCATTTAGGGCTTAAGTGTTTGAAGCTATAACTGCTAGGCTTCCCTTTTATTTTTGCCTAGCTTATATATCTCGTATTTTGCTAAGTTGTCATTTTAGTTATTTTGCCTACCATTATCTGATATGATATGTATTACTTTCTTAGTATTTTAGCTATGTTTTCCCCACCCGTAAGAAGTCTCGTTGGAGAACCATTTTCCCAACTGGACTTAAGCGTTATAAGGAGCCTCTTGTCGAACCGAAGGAGATAGGATAGTTGATCATTTTTCGGATGCGCGTAATAGGGTTGGACCCGCGGAGTCAGGTGATTCTTGCGGAGGCAAAGTTAAACCCAAGCGAGGCCCAGCATAAGTTTATCCTGTTCTTTACCTGGTCATGTTGTTATTGATTATTTCTTTTGGATATTTTGTATTTTGGGAATCGTTGCGAGACTTTCATTCCTTTATGTCGTTTCGATTTTAGTTTGATATAAATAAGTAGTTATTTGATGGAGCATCCTTTATGTGTTAAGTTGGAGTAGTTTAAGATGTGCAATGTGGTATATGTGCTTAGTGATTAAGATTGAACATGGGCAATCGGTGGAAGTATAGACACGTGTGAAAGGAGGCATTATATTATGGTGGCAACATAATTATAAAGGCATCACATACGTAGACTTGTGACCATGATTGCATTTATTTGTGTTTGGTTGTAAGGTGGTAGTGTAATATGTTTTTTATATGTGTATTCATGGTAAGGATGGTGGTATGGGTAGAGAATTATTATATTACCCTAATTGGAGGATATGTTAAGTTGAGTTGTATAGATAGTAAGTTTCATTTCTATCTAGTATTTAAGGATACCTAGTATTATTATTATTATTATGGTTGCTCGTTGCTCGATTGTTTGTTCGGATCCACTCTTTCTGATATAGGCGCGTTTTGTTAGTTCTTTCATTGCATTGATTAGTCGTATGAGTATCAAAGGTTTCTCTTAAGCACTAATTATTCCTAACATATTAGTGTGGATCATTACTCCCTTCTTTATATATCCCTTGGTTTTCGTAACCCGTTGGCGACATGTTAGTATCGATGCTACTTTCTTTAAGCACTAATTGGTTTCCTAAACATATAGTGTGGATCAATACTCCCTTTGTTGTAAATCCCTGGTTTTCGTAGCCCGTTAACGATGTGTTAGAGTATCAATGCTTTTAGGTTTGTTTGTGATCCGTTATTTTGGATAAAGACCATTAAAGTTTTTCTTTTGGGTATGTAACGTCTATGCATGAGTTTTCTGTACAGTTTCGTATGATTTTAGTTTTGAGTAATAAAGTTTCCTGATTTTCTATTGTTTTCAAACATAGAATTGTGGTAGAGTCTGTACGGTGTTTTACGAGTTTCCCTGTTGGTATATAAGTGTCATTTTTTTGAGTAACATATTTCATAATTGATGTCTAATTGTAAAAACTCTTTGGAAGTATTGTGTTAGTGTTTGAGAAAAACTGTGTTTAAAATGATCTTTGTAAATAGAATATGTTTAAATGGTTTATACAAATAGGATATAAAATTTTTTAAGTGGTTTAATAAATTATATAATTATATAAAAAGCGTTTAAAGTGATTCATAGTGGTAAGGTACAATAAACCATTAGATAACCATCTCTAGATTTTTTTATGACAACCAGAATGAATTTTATAAAGATTTCAATTAAAGTGACTTTCTATTTAAATTGATTTTTATAAAAACATTATTTAATTTGGTCTTTCGAGTAAAGTCGATAATGGTATAAATAATTTCCATCTTTGTTACGTGATTGATATATTTTTAGTGTTTCATTTGTCGTGTACGTTTGTTGATTTCCTTTCGTGCGTTTTCGCTCTTGCATAAACGTATCCTTCTTTCAAAGGATCCTTATGTCATTTGATCTACGCTATTGCATATGTGGGAATCACCTATATGCAATTCTAGCCTTTTGACTCGATATCGTTTGTTTATCCTATTCCGATTGTTTCGTAATCCCTTGGAGTTCTTTGATACCAGTTAGTCGTGAAGCTTTGATGTCATTGTGGGAATGGACTAGTTTGTCCAATAGGAAGATTGTGATAGTATGTTCAAGAGAAGGTGTTTTAGGATACCGTTGGAAGGTTATGAGATACTTCAGGTTCATTGGTGAACGTACTCAAGAGTCGTGAACCTTAATGAACACAAGGGAGGGTGAATCGAAATTGGTGATATTTCATCGTATGAGATTTTATTGATGTGTTTTCCGTAAGACTTTGTCAATGACTCAACGCAACAACAAGTTGATATCTGCATAGATTTAAGTTCCTGAAGCGATGTAGTTTCGGAAGTCCCGATACGTCTAGGCACCCTATGGAAAAATGCAAGAATTATCTGAACAACTTTGAGAGTTGCAAGACAAGGGTTTCATACGACCTAGTCATTTCCCGTGAGGAGCACCAATTTTGTTTGTTAAAAAGAGTAGCATGGAGTTCATTTGAAGTTAGTGTTGGAATTACTGAGGAAGGAGAAGTTGTATGCTAA
This sequence comes from Tanacetum coccineum, assembly GCA_026074375.1. Lineage (NCBI taxonomy): Eukaryota > Viridiplantae > Streptophyta > Magnoliopsida > Asterales > Asteraceae > Tanacetum > Tanacetum coccineum. Next base: position 40,996 of record BQNB010039372.1, on the reverse strand, counting down.
GTTTACTAAGAGTGAAGCCGTGAGAATTCAGGAAGTAACCTACGACACACCATCCCGAGTATATGATTATTCTAGGATTTGGTGCAGGTTACCTACCTATATTTTCCATCGTAAACTTTTCTAAGATTGATAAAACCCCATACTTCCCATAATTGATAGTGAATCAAAAGATGAGTGGGCGTCAAACGAGAAGATGCTTCCCTGAGACTTTGAAGAATGATTTTTGTGTGACGCTTCGATTATCAAATGGTAGTGATTATTGCCATTGAGAATAAAGGGAGAATGAAACCTAGACGTGTTCGAGCGATGGCTATGACCATTCAGTATGGAGTACGAGGAATGATACTGACAGCCCAAAGTGAGGCGTTCAAGCAAGATAACGTACTCGCAGAAAAGCTACATGGGTTAGATCAACAGATGGAAAGAAAAGGAGATGAGAGTTTGTATTTTATGGATCGTATTTAGGTTCCATGGGTAGAAGTGAAATGGATGAGGCCCATGCATCAAGGTACTTGGTACATCGGAGCGGATAAGACGATACTGTAACCTTGGAGACATGTAATTGTGGCCATGAAAGAGAAGGATAATGCTACCCATGTTAGCAATTGTCGGATTTGTTTAAGAGGTGAAGGCTGCAATGTCAAAGACTTTTGGCTTGCTACAACAGCCTAAGATACTTGAGTGAAAATGAGAAAGAATCACCATGGATTTTATCACTAAATTTCCAAGGTCAAAGCAGTGAGTATGATGTGATTTGGGTGATGGTCGATAGACTGACCAAGTTGGCTCATCTTCTAGCTATACAAGAAGATTTTAAGATGTGAAGTTTGCAAGGATTTATATTGATGAGACAATAGCAAGGAATGGAATTCTGTTTACGATTTAACTCATATTGAATGGATGATTACCTTGTGGTTTTTGGCATACGTTACAGAAAATTGTTTGATACACGATTGGATTTAAGTACTAGCTTAACATCCTCAGGCAGATGGATAAGTGAACGTATGAATCAAACTTTGAAGATTGATAATAAGGGCTTGTGCTATCGATTTGGAAGTAGTTTCCATTAAGCAATTAAGTGTGCTCTTTTTGAAGTTTATGTATTGAATTAATGTAGGGCCGCCTGTTCTATGGGTAAATATTGGAGATAGTAGTTTGACTGGACTTAAGTTAGTACAAGAAACGTCTAATAAGGTAGTGTTGGTAAAGGAAAAGCCCTAAGCGACGAGAGATCATAAAAAGAGCTATGCTGGTAATAGGTGTGAAGCATTAGAGTTCGAGGTGGGAAGATCATGTTTTTGTTAAGGGTGTCGCCATGAAGGGCGTAATGCTTTGGAAATAAAAAAAATAAGAAGGGTAAGTAGCACCAAGATATGTAGGACCGTTTGATATCCTTGAAAGGATTGACCTTGTTGATGATAGGTTGACGTTGCCTGAGGAGTTGAGTTGTGTACATGACACATTCCATGTGTCGAATCTAAAAAAAATGTATTGGCAAATGCTAGTCTGCATGTGCCATTGGATGAGATCAAGGTTGACAAAACTCTTCGTAATGTGAGGAACCTATTGAGGAATATGACCCGGTCGAAGTAAGAGGTTAAAATGTAGCAGAATTGTGGTAGTTAAGGTCCATTTGGGCTCGAAGTGAGGTCTTTAGGACTTCAGGTAAACTGAGAATCCACACTTGTTCGTTGAGCAAGGAATCATTAGGAGTTTTAGTTAAAGTTGGGTACGTAAGGTTTCTTGTAGACTTAAGAATGCCTTTAAACTGTGTTTTGTGTGATTTTGGTATAATAGTTTTTTTATGAATAAACTCGAAGTCGAGCCAATTCTTCAAAAACGTTGGCTTTGTACACAACTTTATAACTTGGTTTCAATGACAGTTCTTGTTTGATGGATTGTGAGACCGGGTTGTAAATTGACGTTTGTTACGCAACTTAAGATTTTTTGGCGAGTCTCCTCGATGACGAGAGAGGTTCAGTAGTTAGATGCTTCTTTTCGATTGGAGCGGTTTATGCTGCTATGCGTACCCTTTTGTGGGCAGGCAAAGTTGTTAGCAGTAAGATATCTTGTGAAAGTTAGTTGGAATTCAAAGTGTAACTTTGAGTTAACATGGGTATGGGATGATTACATGAGAGATAATATCCTTTAATTAATTGAATTGGTAATATAAGAGTTGAACCTTTCCAGTTAAATCTTGGGCCGAGAATTCCCTAAAAGGAGGAGATACTGTGACAACCAAGACTTGGCAGATTTATTAAACTATTAGTCTTGACTTATGTATCTGGTTGCAATTATGTGTTATGTGTTAGTTGTGTTTATATGATTTTAAGTGGATAATGTGGAGATTTGGAATCAAATCCAGTGAGCGCAGCGATCGTCTCATTGAGATTGGATTGTGGTTGGATTTTTTGTGGAGTTCATTTCGTTCACTTTTGTGGACAAGGAAAATGATTTCGTGATTGAGCGTTTTAGTAATTACCGTGTAAGTATTATTATTGTATACATAATTTATTAGGTTAGTAATGATAGGTATGAATAGTTTAGTTTTAGAATAAGAAATAAATGAAAATCCTATTTTTTGGAAAGTTAGGTTTAATAAAAATGAAAAGTTATTTATTTTTAAAGGTTTAGTAAAGTGCATTTATGCAAAAAGGTATGCGCAAATAAGCTTAGGTTTTTGAAAAATTAAGGTAATACGAAGTTAATTAGTTTAATAAATATATATATATATAATATAAATAAACATATATAAAAATATATATAATATATATATATATATATATATATATATATATATATATATATATATAGGGCCATTCGGCCGGTTTTGGAGAAAAAAAAAGAAAAAGAAAAAAAAGGAAACTAGTTTGATTCAAATTAGGATTCTAAGGTTATAAATATGGGATTAAGTAAAACCTAAAACACTTTTCCTTCCCCTCTCCCCTAGAACCGGTCGAACCTACTCCCCAAAGAATTTTTTTTTATATCAAGAATCAAGGAGCAAGAACTAGGTATGTTTATTAATCTTTGTAATTAGTTATTCTTTAAATTCATGTAACATTAATTATGGTGGAACTAGGGTTTTCATAAAATTCAGATTTTGTATGATCTTTAATGATGATTAAGATAATTAGGATGAGTGGTAAATTAATTTGGGTTTTAATGGTGCAAGAGTTAGGGTTTAGATCGCGTTAGAACTTGATTTAGATTAGGACAGAATTTAGGGCTGTGTTGTTCAGCTGTTATCTCGATGATGGTAATAGATTTTTGTCGAAGTTTTCAAAATACTAACCAACCCACAATAAACCCATCCAAATATATACATCATTTGGATCTACATACTACTAAAGATTAGAAGACATGGACTCGATCTATATGTAACAAATGTTACAGATGGACTAACTAGACTACATAACTTCAGATCTTGAAGATGACCGAAGTTCTTCTCTTGCACTTGAGGGAAGAAGGAAAGAGTAGAAGATTGGATCACATTTAAACAAGATTAAACAAGTTAAATGATCAAAGATTTAGAGAAATTTAGTGAGATATAGAGAGAGAAAGAACTGAGAGAAATTCGTGCAAAAGGGTTATGAAAATAGTTGGAGGTGACCCACTATTTATAGGAGCTGAAAAATAACCTGTCAGGAAACGGCGGTCCCAAATATATAAGGGGGCCGCCAAATAATTAAGGGGGTCACCGAACGAATTAAGGGACTGCCCCGACAGACGCTCTTATTTTTGTCTTTTTGTGGTGACAAACTTGTCTGGTGAAAATGACACTTATTTTTGGGGGGAAATGACCATATTTTGAAATTCAAAATAATTACCAAATAAAACATTTCTTTATAATTCAAAAATAATTTGTCTAAATAATTTTTGAGAAATAGTTTTGTTGTATTTATAAAAATATAAAGTTTAAGACAAAAACTTATTTCTTTGATTATCCTACAAGTTTAATATTGTTTGTACATACCTTATGTGATTTACGTCGGGTGTAAACCAATGTCCGTCTTGATGCATACTTGAGACGTCACACCCCGCCAAGGCGGAATCGTAAGGCATGATCAATAGGCATCATCACAATACAAGGCGTCAAAATAGAGAAATACTAAATGAATTAAAATCCAATATATACACCTACAACATTTATCATTCAAATTCATATAGTGCAACCAACCAAGACAAAACAAATAAACATAGATTCCACAATGCAAGCCTATGGTCCAGCTAATTCCTCTTCCTGACTCTTCACACGTTTTGCTCACCTAAAAATGATGCTTAAAACGTCAACAAAATTGTTGGTGAGAGTTACAGGTTTAAGACTCACTTATGACACCGCGATCAACAAAAACAACATTTACGAACATATATGCATGGCTATTCTATCACAACATAAATTTACATTTATCTGGGGTGGATCGTACCCCTCCGTCCCACAATTATCTCCGCGCAAGACTGAATATCTCTGCGCAAGACTGAATATCTCCGCGCAAGACTGACCCACTTGACTAGCAAAGTCCGTTCGGGTCTCACACAAGGCCATGTCATCCTCACATACACATGCCTTACCACAATCAATATCACATAGCAATTATATATGTCGACACTTAAAAACACATATCACGGTTCATAATTCAAAAACAGTTTTGCATCATTTCCATCCTAAAATATAAGTAAAAAGTGGGACTGTAAAACTCACCTCGATGCAAAGCAAATCCAAACTCTTCAATTAACCTTGCAAATAATCTATACAAAACAATACACACATGATACCATCGATTTGGTCTCTCACCCAAGTCGATGTAACAATCACAACGGTGGATACTCTATACCCTGTCTTGATTTAATCATCTATATACTCTTCACAACTTACTAACCTCAAGTTACCTTATAAAACCTTCATCTCAACCTTTTGCATTTTATCCCATTTTTATAGTCACATGATGACTCCAAATAAAATACTAAAACACCTAATTAGTTCTTATCCTTATATTCCATAGCTCCCCAATGAGTTGTGAGCTTCAATAATTTTTGGATAAAAATAATAGTGAGTGTAACCATTTTATAAAAATTCAACATCACAAAGTGTCCAGAATTTGACCTCATTCGACCTTCAAAACGTTTAGCTTGAGCACACCCATTTAAACACTTAGAAAAATTCTACAAAAATTCTAGAAAATCATAAACATCATGAACTTGCTACAGTAGCAAGCCAATCAATTAAAAAGACGTTTTGATATGGGTTTTGACCTCACAAACACAACTCTGAATCCGCTGTGAAAACTCAATTTTGACAACGAATCTTGTTTGATTAATTTGACTAACTTCCACTCACTGTTAATTCATGAAACTACTTGGGTTGGAAAGTAAACTCTTTGTAGTTAGTTTTAGGCTCAAGAAAATCAATAAAAGCTATCCGTATGACCGAGATATGGCTCTTGCAAGATGACCTAAAATTCTGCCCAGATTTCTATTCCGAATTTAGCATAATTAACCCTAATTAACTTACCCAAAACCCTAATTATTATCCCTAAAACGATTTTGATTATCAAAACCTCTTAATTACAGATTATTTACAATAACCTAATCCATCCTTAATGATTGTTACGTTAAATAAAATTAATAGTTTTAAAAAATTTAGAAAACAATACCTTAACTCTTGAAAATCAAAACCCTAAATTTTTTTGGGGGTTTCTTCTTGTTTTGTGTTGTTCGACCGGCCAAGGGAAGGAGAGGAAAAATCAATGTGATTTGGTTTAGGTTTGATTTGTATTTATAGGCCTTAAAAGATAATTACCAAAAACAAGTTGTAATCTAATTAGGATATCTTTTCCTTTTTCTTTTCTTTTACTAAAATTCGTTTTTTTCTATTATAATTTTTTTTATTTACAACTTTAATACCTATATTTTTTTGATTCTACGTTAAAACATTTGCTTATTTCGCTAAACCTTAAACTTTCTAACTAGATTTCTAACAAGCCTTCACTTCCAATTATTTCTAAAAATGAAAAGTACTCTAAAATCACTAAAATACTAACATATTATATATACTATGTATTATATATATAGTATGTACACAGAAAATTACGTACACGGCATTTGAAACTACGCAAAGCTTCCAAATGATCTAATTTTCATTCAATCTCATTTCAACTAGTACCATGATTCATAAATCATGTACTTCAATCTCATACACGTATCTCTCACAAAACACATAAAACACATAAAGAACACACATAAACGCTTCAAATAAATTCTAAACAAACTGACCAACCGGCTCAAACCACGGTTGTCACAGTATCCCCTCCTTTAGGAAATATCGTCCCGAGATTTAACCAAAAGGTTCAACTCTATCATTACCAAACAAATAATCGAGGATACTTATCTTTCAAGTAGTCCTCCCATACCCATGTTAACTCAAAGTTACGCTTTGAATTCCAACAAACTTTAACTATTGGAATCTTACTGCTAATAACTTTTCTTACCCACACAAATATACGAATAGCAACATAACAACTATAACGAAGAGAAACATCCAACTACATGAACCTCGCCCGTCCTCAAGGAAATTCCTCAAAAACCTTAAGTTGTGTAACAATGTGATTCATATCTTAATCCCGCAACTCATCAAACAAGAACAGTTTTGAAATTAAGATATGAGTTGATACAAGCTCGACGTCCTAAAAACAATCATTACGATTTTAGGTTTACTCGTAATTTTAACACCACTCAAATAACTCTTGATACTCAGCTCATCTGGCAATCTTAACCGATAAGCTACAGGGCCAATCCTTTTAAGAATCTCACATGGTCCTATATACCTAGGTGCTAACTCACCTTTCTTATCAAAACGTACTACACCTTTCCAAGGTGAGACTTTCATCATAACATGATCACCAACACTAAACCCTAAAAGTTTTATTTCTACTATTAACTTAACTCTCTTGATGATCTTTGGCTTCCTTAGGCCTTTCCTTAAATCACGAATACCTTAGTCGTCTCTTGCTCCAACTCAAGTCCAATCATCTTACTTTCTCCAATCTTAGCCTATAAAACAGGCGACCTACCTCTTCTTCCATACAATACCTCGAATGAAAACACCTCAAATACTCGAATGATAACTAACTTTGTTGGAAAACTCACCTCACGGAAAGTGAGTATCCCAACTAGCACCAAATTTCTCACACAAGCTCTAAACATATTTTCCAATGTCTGAAAAGTACGCTCACTCTGACCATCAGTCTATGGATGGTAGGCAGTACTCATATCTACTCGTGTTCCTAACGACTTTTGCATCCCTTTCTAAAACCTCAATATACATTTCATCTTTATCAGGAATGCTCGACACATGCACTCCATGTCTTGCAACTGTCTCATCTACATACAACCTTACCAACTACTCCATCTTATATTCTTTTTGTATTGCTAGATAATGGGATAACTTAGTCAGTCTATCAACTATCACCCAAATCGCATCAATTGCATCGCATCCACTACTCGATCTTGATAACTTAGATTTACTATCCATAGTTAATCTTTCCTTTTCCACTTCCAATCGGGTATCTCAGGTTGTAGTAACAACCTGAAGACCTTTGATGCTCATCTTCTACTTCCAATCGCGCTTAATACTTACTAACACCACCAGCTATATCCTTCCTCATACTCGGCCACCAATTAGTATACCTAAGATCATATTACATCTTACTCACTCCAGGACGAACAGAATACTTCGTCGTATGCGCCTCCTCCATAATCAAAGTCCTTACATCGCCTACCATAAGAATCCAAATTCTATCCAAAAATTATAACCCACCACCATCTCTTTTCTTCATTTGTTAGTCCAAGCCACACAACATCTTTGTTGACGCGTTCTCTGCTTTGGACGTCTCAACCTATACTACTAACATCTTCTCTCTAATCTCTTGGATCGTCATACATATATCTCAAACTCATGTTGGCTTCACTCCTCCTTTCCTACTCCATGCATCAACAACTACGTCTGCCCTTTCCCACATGGTACTTGGTCTCGCAATAACAACCCCTAAATAACTCTATCCATTGTCTCTCTCTGCCTCAGGTTAAATAATCCTTGCTGATTGAAAATGATGGTCGGAGACTTTTATGATTCCGTATAGATCACGTACTCTTCATCTTTTAGAACATAATGGCCTCTACTCACTTTAAGAGCAAAACCATCACGCCTAAGTCCATAACATTAGTCTAGCGTTTCTCACATGAATCTCTCCAGTTGTCCGCGTCGTATAAGCCAAGCATCCCAAACGCCTTGCTCTATTCATCACGAGGGGGCGCGAAATGGGTGTAGGGCTGTGGGAGGTCCGAGGGAGTCGGGTGAGGATTGAGGGGGTGCCATGAAGGAACGTTGGGGTTTGTTGCGGGATGGGCACTTTTAGGTGGAGTCGACGTATGCAGGGAGGTAGTTTGGGGGGAGGGGTTATATGTAGCTAGGTCCTCTGTCGAGGATGCTCGCCGGCCTATACAAATCAGAGAAAGGATGGTGCATATCTGCATATTGCCGTTCGATTCTACGGGCACAAGTGGTCCGCGATAATCGCGCGCAGTTAGGAGATAGAGCTGAGGAAGAGTGCGTGATCATGACACTTCTCTTTCTTCAGCAGCTCCAAATTCATCTTCAAATGCGACTCGTGCTCCTTCTTAGACTTCGTGTAGACCTAAATGTCGTCATTAAACATGATGACAACTTGCCTATATACGGCTAGCACACCCGATTCATTACGTCCATGAAAATCGCTGGTGCATTGGTCAACCCAAAAAGGCATAGCCGTAAACTCATAGCGTCCATAACGCATCCTAAAAGCAGTCTTTGGAATTTCATCTTCGTGCACCCTCATTTGGTGACAGTCCGAATAAAGATCTATCTTACTCAACTCGCGATAATCTATGCACATCCTAAACGACCCATCCTACGTATTGACAAGCAATACATGTGCTTCCTCATAGCGAATAACTAGGTCGATTAAAACCTTTACCTTGCAGCTCTTGCAATTATTCCAACAACTTTTTCATCTCCGTAGGCGCCAAACGACACGGGCCTTCGCAATCGGTGTCGCTCCTTGTACTAACTCTATACGAATCTCTACTTCACGCCGAGGAGTAAACCTATTTAATCCTTAAATAACACCTTGGGGAACTCACATACTACAGGTATATCACATAATTTCGACTCATCTACTTTGGTACTCCTACGAGACCTCGCATTCACATTAGTTCGTTTCCCCACGAACCTCCAGCACCTTCAAATCCACCAAAGGCATTTTAACCATCTCCTCATGGCATACTTTCTCAGCCTTATACTTCACAACCAATTCTCTCATACGACTATATCAACCCTCTCATAACCAACGGTACTAGATCTATAGTGAAACGAGAACCTTCTAATTCTAACAACTTAACTCATCCGTTTCACTACCTCAATCACATAGGCACAACTCAGAAGATGTGAACTAACATCAACTCTAAGATCACATAATACGGACATCAAACGAATTCGAAGGACCACGGTAAATCGAATAGGGTAATGCACGAATATCGAACCAACTATGAACAAATACCAAGACTTTACATGTACCAATTTTTGGTAAAAATTCAAAAATCACAAAAACTCAAAGGAAAATCAAACCGAATGTATGTATTGATAAGAAAAAAAAACAAACCATCGACACAACAAACGTACCATCGACGCAAGAGACACCTATTGAATAACACCACGTATCACGACCTATAAATAAAAGAATACGAACCTTGTACAAAAAAATTAATTTTTTTACCCGCGAGAATTATCTTCCATAACTTTATATCAGTCATTTTTAAAACAGTAGAATCATATTAGTTAATAATGTAAATCATTTTAAAAAAAATAATTTTAAATGAAATTTTCATAAACTTATTTTAAATATAGTCTTCATAAAAAATCAAGGGATGGCTATAAAAAGAAATGTGTTGCATATTATTTGTATAATTCAATTTAAAACAAAGTTTTCGACACTTAACAAATATCTCATTAAATACAAAAAACACTTCAACATTATTATTATTTCAAAAAGGTTTTCCATAGTGTGTTACTAACAGAAACGCGTGACTCAAAACAAAAGACACTATTATCTCGAAAAGGGACTTCAAACACCTTAAGAACTTCAATACCAAAATATCATTTGAAAACGAACACGTACCAACGAAACTTAAGAAGAAACATCAAGAACCGACTAAATCGTAGAGACTCACTCATAAAAATGATCAAAGAACAAAAATCAAGAGCACCCTTACTCTTGACAAAAGAAGCAAATCGAAACGTTGAACGGAGGACATAGAACACCAGTTCTATCATAATACCAACAAGGAATACTAACACGAGAGTTAGGTATCTCGACGGACACGAGCTATCAAACCAACTTATGAATTGCAACGATAATACCAACCGGTATCCACGATATCCGCAAACAATAGATAGAAAGGAAATCTTACTATCCACTCAACTATCCAAAATACATCCCATCATAACACATCTTACACTACCACATAACACACAACATCGATCAATGTAATCAAGGTCACAAGTCCACGTGTGTGATGCCTTTATAATTATGTTGGCCACCATAATTATAATTGCATCTTTTGCACACGTATACTTACTCCCAAGACTACACATCTCGACGATAACACACATTTATACAAACGTACCACATAGCAAATCTCATACAATTCTAACATAATGCTCCATCAAAACAACACATATACACATAAGGATAAAATCCCAAAACGATAGAAAGAAGGACGAAGATTCCAAACCCTAAATACGGAAAAATCCAAGTGAATTCACCGATGACCGCGACGTGTAGAGATAACAGACGAAATAAACTTATGTTTGGCCTCGCTCGGGTTTGACCTTGCTTTCACAAAAGTCACCCGACTCCGCGGGACCAGTCCTACTATGAGCATCCGAGAGGAAATCCGAATCGACCTCTTCTTCGATTCTCCTAACATACATCCCTCCTTTGGTTCCTCGAGACGCTCCTCTTTAATCGGCTCCCATTCTACATCTCTCGTTGTCGAATCACTCACAAGTCGAGATCGTACTCATAAGTGAGCAAGAAAACAAAAACACATAAATAATACCAAAAGGTACAATTCATATTTGGTACTTAAATAATGGTGAAAACCAATATATATATATATATATATTACTAGGAAGTAGTAGACAAAATAGACAAATGAAAACTTTTAAATATATACAAGTATATACTAGTTACGTACATGTAAACACATAGATCCTAAAATGCAACTATATGAAGGTTCCTAAGTTATAGTCTAGGCCAACCACCTAGTTCTCTATAACACGTGGCTCTGATACCAATCTGTCACACCCCGCCAAGGCGGAATCGCAAGGCATGATCAATAGGCATCATCACAACACAAGGCGTCAAATAGAGAAATACTAAATGAATTAAAATCCAATATATAAAGGACACAAAGTGTCATGATAACACCTACAACATTTATCATTCAAATTCATATAGTGCAACCAACCAAGACAAAACAAATGAACATAGATTCCGCAATGCAAGCCTATGGTCCAGCTAATTCCTCTTCCTAACTCTTCACACGTTTTGCTCACCTGAAAATGATGCTTAAAACGTCAACAAAATTGTTGGTGAGAGTTACAGGTTTAAGACTCACTTATGACACCGCGATCAACAAAAACAACATTTACGAACATATATGCATGGCTATTCTATCACAACATAAATTCACATTTATCTGGGGTGGATCGTACCCCTCCGTCCCACAATTATCTCCGCGCAAGACTGAATATCTCCGCGCAAGACTGACCCACTTGACTAGCTAAGTCCGTTCGGGTCTCACACAAGGTCATGTCATCCTCACATACACATGCCTTACCACAATTAATATCACATAGCAATAGCACAAAGCAACCATATATGTCGACACTTAAAACACATATCACGGTTCATAATTCAAAAACAGTTTTGCATCATTTCCATCCCAAAATATAAGTAAAAAGTGGGACTGTAAAACTCACCTCGATGCAAAGCAAATCCAAACTCTTCAATTAACCTTGCAAATAATCTATACAAAACAATACACACATGTTACCATCGATTAGGTCTCTCACCCAAGTCGATGTAACAATCACAACGATGGATACTCTATACCCTATCTTGATTTAACTCATCTATATACTCTTCACAACTTGCTAACCTCAAGTTACCTTATAAAACCTACATCTCAACTTTCTGCATTTTATCCCGTTTTTATAGTCACAAGATGACTCTAAATAAAATACTTAAACACCTAATTGTTTCTTCTCTTTACATCCCATATCTCCCCAATGAGTTTGAGCTTCTACGATTTTTGGATAAAAATAATATTAAGTGTAACCATTTTATAAAAATTCAACATCACAAAGTGTCCAGAATTTGACTTGATTCGACCTTCAAAACGTTTAGCTTGAGCAGACCCATTTAAACATTTAGTAAAATTCTACAAAAATTCTGGAAAATCGCAAGCCCATCAATTAAAAAGACGTTTTGATATGGTTTTTGACCTCACAAACACAACTCAGAATCTGCCCCCAAAACTCAGTTTAGACAACGAATCTTGTAAAGATTATTTGACTGGATTCCACTGACTTTTAATTCATGAAACCAACGGGGTTGGAAAGTAGACTCTCTGTAGTTAATTTTAGGCTCAAAAAAATCAATAAAAGCTATCCGTATGACCGAGATATGGCTCTCACAAGATGACCTAAAATTCTGCCCAGATTTCTATTCTGAATTTAGCATAATTAACCAAAATTAACTTACCCAAAACCTTAATGATTATCCCTAAAACGATTTTTAATGTTTAAAACCCATTAATTACTTTATTAATTACAGAACTTAATCATAAATATAAAACCCGAGTCTGTAAGCGGTTCTAAAAGCCCAATGCATCATTAACTTGTCTGACCATGAGAGCACGGTATTTCTCCGACCGTCCTTCTAAAAATTCAATTAGACCTCGATTCTTTACTTCAACGAGACCACTCGTTTTGAGGGTGGTAGGAGTCGTAAGACGATGGGTGACACCATAATTTTGACAAAACCTTATCAAATTTGTTATTACAAAAAAGGGTCCCACGATCGCCATTATGATTGCTCTCGAGCACCGAATCGGAGAAAAGGGAATTTAAGAACTTAAAACTTAACTCTAGCATACGTGGAGGTGAGGCGCTTTGCATCAACCCATTTGGAAAATGTCAACGGCTTACAAGAATATAATTGTTACCTCTAGACGAATGATAAAAGGTCCATAAAAACATACCCCCAACATCAAAATTTTCACAAACTTGGATGCATTTTGAGGCTTCTCAACACTGTTGAGAGATTTTTCCATGTCTTTGACTGCAATCACAAGATTTGAACATTGGAAGTGCATCCTTATAAATCGTAGCCAATAAAAACCGCATCAAATACTTTCCGAGTCTGTGATGTATGGCACTGTTGATGGCCCCCGATGGGTCCTTCATGGCAAGCATGAGATTCAATAGCTTCTTGGACAAATACACAACTACGGATTGATTTGAACCCACCTGATCGAAAGAGATAGGGAGATCAACTCCAAAAGTAATGCTTTACATCCTTGAAAAACTTCCTCTTTTGTTGAGTTGACATTCCTTTGATAAGAAAATTCCCCGCGTGGTAGTTTGCTATATCGGCAAACCACAGGGTATTTTGATCATCATTAAAAGACGAAAAAAAAGAAATAAGTCACAACATTTTAAAGTTTCAAAGAGGGAAAGTCTCGGTAAATCTCTTTGATCAAAAACATTTTCGAAAGGTGTTTTTCAAGACGAGAGAGGAGATTCGGCTTCATAGTTTTCATGCTCCCTGGTATTGAAAACATAGAAATCAAATTCCTGAAGAAGTAAGACCCCATCTAAGCATCGTCTTTGGCGTCTTTTGTTGAAAAGAAATTAGAGCGAATTGGTCCTGGTGAAACACCACTCTTGTTTTATGATTAGATATTGTCGAAACTTCCAAACGCGTAAACAACTGCAAGCATCTCTTCTCGAGGTTGTTGTGAAGTTTGGATTCCTGCGTCCGTCATGGTCTTATCTTGCATAATGACTTGGTCGAAATGCTCTCATTCTCTGCGCCTAGGACCACACCCATTGCATAATCACTTGCAGCGCACATGATTTCAAAAGGTTGGTCCCAATTTCGGAGCAACGAGAATTGGAGCTTCCGTTAACATCTTTTTTCAATTTTTGAAAAGGCAAGAATGCAATCTTCCAAAAAATTAAAGGAGTGTTCTTCTCTAAAGATGGGTTATGGTCGATAGGGATTTTGGAAAATTCAATGATAAATCCTTCGATAGAACCAGCATGCCGGAGAAAAGTCTGATTTTCCTGATGGTTGTCGTGTAAGGGTAGCTTAGAATAATAAACATCAACTTTGGCCTAATCGACTTCATCCTTTCTAGAGATCTATGTCCCTAAAACAATGCCTCTTTAACCTAGAAAAGGGCTCTTTTCCCCAATTTAGTGCTAATTGGTGTCTTCACACCATTTAAGCATTTTTGTCTAAATTACAAGACCACGAGGAAAAAGAATCTCCAAAACTGAAAAAATCGACCATAAAAACTTCCATTGGTTTTTTCTAATCATGTCGTGAAAAATGGTCATCAGACAACGTTGTAAAAGTTTTCCAGAGCATAGCACAAACCGAATGGCATGCGACGTACCCGAAATTCCGTATGGGCACGTAAAAGTAGTTTTCCTCTTGATCTTTAGTATCAAATGGGATTGAAAATACCCTGAAAAACCATCTAAGGAAACAATAAAAATTCGTTGCGGCTAATCGCTTAACATAAGCCAAGAATGGTAACGAAAATGGGTCTTTACAAGTTGCTGCCTTCGTTTACCTACATAAATCGAAGCAAACTCTCCATCCCGTGACTAATCTTTTAGGCACCAGCTCAATTTCTCGTTTGTGACAACGGTCATACCCTTTTTTTTGGATCACAATGGACCGGACTAACTCATGAACCTTCTGAAATCGGATAAAATCATCCCGCGTCAAGAAGATTTTCTACATCTTTCCTTTGAAGAACGTCGTGGATTTTATTGTTAACCTCCTTTGAAGTTCTGAATGTTCATAATCATCTTCTAAAAGGATTTGAGTGAGCAAAACTCTGTATCTATTTCCTTGGAAATCAGAAGTTTTTCAATCAATTGCCTTGATTCGCTTTTTCAAACGATAAAGAGTGAGTCATTATCAACTTGGCTCAATCTTTGAAATTATAACTGTAAGCATGTTATTTTCCCTCTAAAACGCATAACACGAATAGCGGATGAAACTCTTTAAGTTTGACTTCAGGATTTCATCTTTTGGTTCAAAGAAGTAGCATATTCGACTGAAGACTTCTTTGGTCAATAACTTAAGAACTTTTGATTCCAGGTGAGTAGCTCCTGATCTAAGAGAAGGTAATTGGATCACTATTAGAAGTTCAACAAGAATGAGAATGTCCATCCCTCGGGAAACAAAGTACTAGCAATTAAAACTGGTGAAGATGTTTCATCATCGATTGCAATAAAAGCATCGGCTTTCCTCAAAGAGAGAAAAATCGCTTTCATCAAAATGATTAAGCGTTGGAGATGAAGTGGGAAACAATCGGAATCGTAGTACGGAGAAGGATTGTTGTAAGCAACGGAATCTGAAAATCCAAGTAGCTTCTTTGTGTAGTCCGCTCACACGTAGCATCGATTAGATCAACCTTCTTCCAAAAGATTCGAGATTGTTGTTTAAATGGAAGGTGTATCACCACATTTAAGGGTTAATGATTGATCATCATTTCCAAAGAGTAAATTTTTCTCCCTACGTAAAATCGATTAAGCATGAGCCTGCCTAAGAAAGGGTACTCCCGAGTAGTCAATGTTACTCGAGGATCGCTATAAAATCAAGCACAACAAAGTCGCGGGGAAAGGTAATATTCCTACTTTTGACAAAAACATTTAGCTACACCAGTTGGTTTGGAAATATATACGGTCGGCAAATACTAATACCATTTTTTGTTTCGTTAGGCCTGAAGATTTGAAGCTTTTTCAAATAGATAATAGCATGAGATTGATACTAGCACCTAAATCGGCAATGGCTAATATACTTCGAACTCTGAAAATCACATGGCATAAAATCGACCGGGGGTCTCCTAGCTTTTTTGGAAGCTTTATTTAGACAACCGCACACAATTTTCATTCAACGGTGTTTTGGTTAACTCAATAACTTGTCTTTGTTTATTAAGCATCTTTTGAACGTCGGACAAACTTTGGCAATGAATGAGAGCCCGCGAAAACATTAGCTCAAAGTGAAGATTACGAAAGATTTCCATAAACTTTGAAGCTAGGATATCATCCTTTTTACGAATCTTTTCTTTTGCAAGTCTTGCAGGGTAAGGCAAATTAGGTTTGGCTTTGTTAGCAACGAAATAAGGTCTCAATTGGTTTCTTTGTTCTTTGTGGTTTGTTCTTGGACGTATGGAGGAGTGGATGTCTCGGATGCATGTTAGCTCCGTATCCTTTGTCACCTCACTTTCCTTTTCCACCACCGGCGGTGGAATCAGAGGTCCATCGTATGAAACACCACTACGAGTTGTAATTGCCTTGGCTTCATTTCTTGGGTTTGGAATGGTAAAACTTGGTAAAGAATTTGAACTTGAAGGTTGATTGGTATTGCCTAAATCATCAAACTTGCTGCAAAGGCTTGTTAACAAACTTGTAACATTTGTCATTTGATTTTGCAATCCTTGATTTTGATTTTGCACATCTTCAATATTGCAACGTAGGGCTTTGACGTAGCTTTCAAAATCCGTTTCAAAACCACTATTTGTTGGAGGTTGTTAAGGGTACAACATGATTGATAGGTGGTCTGATTGGTTGGTTTAATGTAAGGTAGGAGCTTGGATAAACTTGATTTGGTTGTTTTTAACGTTTAGAATTAAAGTTTTCCTCCACTGTTATGTAATATAGAATTGGCTTCCTCGATCCAGTATTTGGTATGTTTGACCTACGGATGATATGAAACCCGGTGGTTTTCATTTGACTTGCCAAATTGGATTGTTTGGTTCGTTGGAGAAAATTGCCAACACTGCGGTAATGTTGAAATTGTAGGATGTTTTGACATGAAAAAAGGGAAAATCTTTTCCACCACGAGTTAACGGACAATGGTTAAAAATTATGATACGATCCACAATAACACATACTTCCTCAACCCATTGCCTGTGCGGGAGAATACAACTAACGCTTTCATTTCATTCAACATCTATTTCAACTTAATAGTCAACTGTACCTCGATATAAGCGGCTATTTGTGTTTATCAAAAGAATTATTAGAAGGTGAAAGAATTAAAAGAGGAGCATCCGTACTCACTCTTGAATCACTACTACGATTCTTGAGTAACAAACATTTTAGACTTGCTTTCAATAATCGCCAAACCTTCTTGAGGCAATCTTGTCTAAGAAATTGCCACCTTCGGCGGAACTAAGGCATCTTGACGTTTGAATTCAAAGAATTGAAAAAGTATCGAGTTGGATGTAGCCCGAGTAGCCATGTTGAGAGACTTAAATCGAAGGGTCCATTAAAACGTTTCCCATGCTTTCGTTGAAGTTTCGTTTGTTTTTGGAAACAATTGGTGATTTTTGTTACGGAGGTAAGTTGTTTTTCGATTGTTGGAAGAAATGTTATATAATGAATTTGAAACAAGGTCCGTCCCATTGATGAATTGATCTAGGAGGTTCCCTTTCTAACCATCTCGGCTTCGACCGTCTATAGAGAAAGGGAAAAGCAAAGCTTTACCGAAGTGTTCGACTTCTGATGTCTAAACGTTGAAGTGACCTTGTTAAAAAATCGAAGGTGATTGTGAGGGTCTTGTCTACCCGTAAACTTATTAATTTGCACAAGATTGATTAAAGGTTGTTTAAGCTCGAAATTGTTAGCAAGATCGGTGGAATAAACTATAGCAACTTCATACCCTTCGATGGGAGCTTGTAACATTTGGCCATGTACATTGTCTGCCATTGGAAAACGTTTCTTGTGTTCAACATTGGATCTACCCGAAAGATTTTGATGTTCTCGACGTCTCGTAGATTGCGAACTAGTGCGCAATAAAAAAGAAAACAAAAATCCCAAAAACAAACATTTACACTTTTTATTATTATTATTTTTTTTTATTTTTTTTTTCAAAGAATTTTAACGGTTACAACGAAAGAGACTTAACCAAATAATCAAACTACTTCACGGGTAGCTCTTGAAAATGTCTTTCAAGGTGAGCCGTACTTCGTAGAGACACAAATGGCAAGTGTTAAATCTTTGATTACGATTTGGGAACAATTGCAAGTTCACCGGAAATTGAAATGATAATATCTCAATAGAAGATATTATATGTTGGTGTTCGATTACCAACTTTGTTTATTTTATTTCTGATTTTTAAAGGACAATTTTTTTATTGTTTTTGATTTTTTTTATATATCTTTTACTTATACTAAAAAGAAAAGGAAAATATTTTTTACTTTTTATATTTTATGATTTTTTGGATTTTTGAATTATAAAACAAAAATGAAACTTTCAATGGTGAAAGGATCTTCAAACCAAATCAACAAACACAAAACGAAGGAATCTTAAACACTAGTCCCCGGCAGCGGCGCCAAAAACTGATTGCAGTTTTAACACACGTAAATTATATATAAAATATTATACTTTAGAAGAGTAATTAAGAAAATTACCAAGTTACCCTTGATAAATATCACCACTCAAAAATATATAATCAATCAATATACGAAAGTTAACCGGGTAAGTATGATCACCCAGGTTGTTTCCCCAACGACTAATGAAATTGAAACCTCGTTTTAGTTCGGATTCTGATTTGAATGAAGCAAAGATATTTTTTTTTGCTAATCTATATCTACTTAAATAAAAGCAATTTAGACAATTAAACAAATACGGGAAACAAATAAATCGTGATAATTAAGAAAGTAAACTAAATTTTAATTCCTAAAAGTGTAAACTAAAATTCTAAACCTAAGTTAAGACAAAAGAAAATTTTAGGAAAAAGAAAAACATTTTTTCTTTGATTATTTTTGAATTAAAAACTATAAAACTATTAAAAATAAAGTCTTAAAAATTTTATAAAAAATTACTCTAGTTAAAGAAAATGTGCAGAAATTTTCTAAAAATAAAAGCCCTAATTTTATTTTTTTTATAAAAGTTTAATTGAACTAATTAAAACCTAACCCTAATTATTAATTAAAACTAAGTAAGCTAATTAAAAACTAACTTAGGGACTAACTGTGAAAAGGACTTAAGGGCTAACGGGGTTAAAATATTTAACGGGCAAGGATTAACTGAGAAACAACTAAAACAGGAAAATTACGAGAATGGTCCCTGAGGTCCTACCCCGATAACAACTAAAGTCCAACTTTAAGCTCAAATTCTAAAAGTGCTTATCACTAAAAACTTGAAAGATCAAAGTTGTAAAGGAAGCTAGGGAGAACAACAATTAACAAAACACTCTGGACTGAAACTCAAAGTAAGCTCATAAAAGACATCTAAATAAGCTGTTACAGAAACTTAGGGTTTGGGGCTATGTTTTACCAAAACAGCTAAAATAACTCAAATTAAGCTTAATGTAAAAAAGAAAATAGTTACTAGGAGCTTATGAGATGCTTAATCTATGAATGCAAAGAAATCAAGCTAGAAGTAATTTAAACAACTAAAATTGAGCATGAATTAAGCAAACTCAGAAAATAAGCAAGATAGCACAAAATCTAATTAAGCTAAAAACCTTAAAAAGCCAAACTAGACTCTAAAACTTTAAGGACTTATGAAACTACTTATAATCTCTCTAAATTACTTAAAATCTAGACCAATAACTAAATTAACAATTTAAAAACCTTAAAAATTCTAAGTACAATGTTTTTGGTTTTAGTTTACATATGACAGTACAATTAAGCTAGGAGAATAAGCTAAAATGTGAACTAAAACTTATTCTTAGTTAAACTAAACAAACTATAAGATGCTAAAAGCTACGCTATTAAATCCTAACAAAAACTGGCTTAAATTTTGATTTTGAATATCAGCAGTACTTAAAAAAACTAAACTTAGTACTGGCTATTAAAGTTCCTTTTTTTTTAACAGCTGAATAAGCTAAGAAGATAAGCAGTAAATTAAAAACTAAAACTTAAACCATATTAAGCTATATCTAGATTACTTCTAACTTGAATTTAAAAACCTAAATCCTACTTTTACTCAACTAAAAATTAAGCCAAAGGTAGCAGTACTAATTAGTGACAGCAGTACTAACTTTTTTAGTTAGTAACTGGTGCACTTGGACAAATGCAAACACAGAGTGCAGGTTTCCTAAGGGGAATCCTGCACCAAGACACACTCAAATAGAGTGTATAAACAAAGTTCAAGCAAGATCTAAGCCTTGGAGGGCTTAGATCAACAATTGCACAAGTGAAATTCAAAAGAAAGTTCCCCTGGTGCTAGAATCAACATAATAAACCATAACTTTTTCAATTTCACAATCTAACTTATAAAAACTCTTTGCCTAATGATTTTAAATGAAATCTAAGCTGACTTAAACAATTTCAAAAACTCACTTTGACTTTGGGAGGTCAAAATACTTCAAACCAAACACCACATCTAAGACTAAAGACATTTATATGATAAGCTACTAAGTTTGAAATCTAGTAAACAAGTGCTTAGTACCAGACAATTAACAAATTAAAATTACTTTAATAAGCATGATTTAACAACTAAATAAGCAATAATCTAAGACTTAAGCTACTTTACTATATTTTTGGTTTTTTTAGAGGTTTTTAAGACAATAATATGAAAATCTATGATTTAAACTAAGAAAATTGAAAACAGATAAACAACTAAGATGATTTAGCTAGATAAAACTCAAATAAGCACTAATAAGCAAAGAGAATAAGCAAATAAGCAATCTAAATATAGAAAGTAATGAGATCACTATTTAAAGCTAGAATTAAAGGAAATAGAAAGAGAAACTTACAAACTGCCTAAGCTAAACAAGAGGACCAATAAAGGCAGCTACAAGCTTCCTAGCCTTATTAGATACAGCTAGGGTAAAGTGTCCATGGGATCCTTCCAAGTTAAGATCCCTTCCAAACAAGCTCAATCCCAATAGTCCATGATAAATGTAATGTTTAAACTGATTTAAGGTTAAGTAAGATTAAATCTGAAATTTAATAAGTTCTGAATTTTCAGCTAAAGACTGAAAGAGCTTAAAAGGAGCTATTACTTATGAGACATTTTGGCTAATTACGACAGCTTTGAATATACAAGAAAAGAGAGCTTATAAATGATTTGAAACTAAATTTCATTAAAAAAAGTTTACTGAATACATTACTTGGAAAGAGATTACAAAACATTTTAAGGATAAAAAAAAGAAAATTACATTTTTAAGAAAAAGACGAAATTTAAGCTAGACTAAAAGCTACTAAAAACCCTGATAGTGTGTGTGTGAGAAGTGAGGCCTATTTATAGGCCGCCTTGGAAGATTCTAGCCCTCTTGCCATGCTCTCCAAACTTTCAATCTCAACCAATCATTTCTTCAATCATTTGAGCTCTATGATTCCCGTTTGATCAAATTTGTGCACTCAAGGATTTGCCAACCGTCCATTCTTTGATGAATTGACAGCTTGTGGTTTACATTTGTGATAGTTTAGTGTAAAATCTATCCTTCACATGTGCTTCCTTAAAATCCACATGAGCCTTCTTTGTGGGGATTGGCCAATGGGATGGTTTGTTGATGTAATTCTCTGCCATGTCATTCCATGTCACCCAATGTCCTATTATAACCTTCAAATTCTATTTGCCGCCTTGATGTAGAATGGAGGGGTGAATTGGGAAGACGAATGAACAGTAATTGTTTCATTCACTCCCTTTCTTAACTGATTGGTAAAAATCAGTTGGACTTTGAGATTGTGACACTTCTAGTCCCTTTCTTCCTTTTCTATCTTTTCTAGTTATAATCTAGTTTAAGAAATTGCAAAACTGACCCTTGTGGTTTATTAAAAGGAGAAATGGGATAGGCTAAGTGGGCTTATGACTTTTATTGATCGTCTTGGTTTCTTTGGCTTCTTTTTTGTACTCTTCTGATTCTCGGGTCCGTGCTTGTTCGTTTTTGACTATTTTCTTGTGAGTTTTGATTTATCCGTACCTGCACACACAAAATACAAATACAAGCATATTTTTTCCATTTTTGGTCTGTTTTGGGTTTAATTGGTTAATTTAGTATAAATAGATAGGTAGTATTCTACACTTATCAATTTCCATCCCAAAATATAAGTAAAAAGTGGGACTGTAAAACTCACCTCGATGCAAAGCAAATCCAAACTCTTCAATTAACCTTGCAAATAATCTATACAAAACAATACACACATGTTACCATCGATTAGGTCTCTCACCCAAACCCCCCCCCCCCCCCCCCCCGATGTAACAATCACAACGATGGATACTCTATACCCCATCTTGATTTAACTCATCTATATACTCTTCACAACTTACTAACCTCAATTTACCTTAATAAAACTTAAATCCCAACTTCTGCATTATTATTCCATTTTTATAGTCACAAGATAACTCTAAATAAAATACTAAAACACCTAATTAGTTCTTCTCCTTACATTACATAGCTCCCCAAATGAATTGTGAGCTTCTATGATTTTTGAATAAAAATAATAGTGAGTGTAACCATTTTATAAAAATTCAACATCACAAAGTGTCCAGAATTTGACCTGATTCAACCTTCAACAAGTTTAGCTTGAACCGACCCATTTAAACACTTAGGAAAATTCTACAAAAATTCTAGAAAATCATAAACATCATGAACTTGCTACAGTAGCAAGCCCATCAATTAAAAAGACATTTTAATATAGTTTTTGACCTCACAAACACAACTCAGAATCTGCCCTAAAAACTCAGTTTTAACAACGAATCTTGTTTGATTAATTTGACTAACTTCCACTCCACTTATTAATCATGAATACCACTTGGATGTGAAAGTATAACTCTCTGAAAATAATTTGTAGCTCAAGAAAATCAATAAAAGCTATCCTATGACCGAGATAATGGCCTCACATAGTTTGACCTAAAATTCTGCCCAGATTCTATACCGAATTTGGCATAATTAATCCAAAATTAACTACCCAAAACCCTAATTATTATCCCTAAAACGATTTTTGATGATCCAAACCTTTTAATTACAGATTATTTACAATAACTTAATCCATCCTTAATGATTGTTACGTTAATTAAAATCAATTGTATTGAAAAATTTAGAAAACAATACCTTAACTCTTGAAAATCAAAACCCTAAAAATTTTTGGGGTTTTCTTCTTGTTTTGTGTTGTTCGACCGGCCAAGAGAAGAAAAGGAAAAATCAAAGTGATTTGGTTTAGGTTTGATTTGTATTTATAGGCCTTAAAAGATAATTACCAAAAACAAGTTGTAATCTAATTAAGATATCTTTTCCTTTTTCTTTTCTTTTACTAACATTCGTTTTTTTTTCTATTATAAAGAAATTTATTTATTTATTATTATTTACAACTTTAATACCTATATTTTTTCGATTCTAGGTTAAAACATTTGCTTATTTCGCTAAACCTTGAACTTTCTAACTAGATTTATAACAAGCCTTCACTTCTATCATATATATATAGTACGTACACGACATTTGAAACTACGCAAAGCTTCCAAATGATCTCATTTCCATTCAATCTCATTTTAACTAGTACCATGATTCATAAATCATGTACTTCAATCTCATACACATATCTCTCACAAAACGCATAAAACACATAAAGAACAAACATAAACGCTTCAAATAAATTCTAAACAAACTGACCAACCGGCTCAAACCACGGTTGTCACAGTCTAGATCCTAGTTCTAATAGGAAAAAGGGGTTTTCAGCCTGAGAGACTGGCATAGTTTGGTCGGTGACTACAATCAATTCAAGACACTGTTACCCACGCAATCTGATAAACAAAAGATAAAAGAGTGGTCGAACCTTAAATAAGAAAATTGTATTAACCATTATTAATCCGATTAGAACGTTGGTTTGTTTATTAAGTGCAATAATTTCTTATCTCGATGTGGCATATCATTCTTAAGACTTAGGCGTTACATCATCCTAAGACCTAGACACATTAATTCTGTCACAATTAAAGCATCCGCATAAAGCATCCTTATTTGCTGATTATAATCTATCTTAGGGATTAAAGCAATGGTGATCTTGTTAAACCCTAGCTCATAAAGACTTTACCTACTTACCGCTTAATGGCAATCTATACACTAGTAGTCCACTTGTCCAACTATACAATGGAATCAAAACGTTATTTGTTGAATTATCTAGGTCACCAGCTAGTCAACGCGATCAATAAACCATCGGCAATATCCAATTAACTAGTTAAGCCCGAAGCGTATCCTAGACACAGACTTAGAAGGACAATACTTGTGTAACTATTATTCTAGATGTATAAATTACTATATGGAGAGCTATCCCGGACTCTAGATCTGCTTGGTCCACTTTGCTGGATCCAGTTGAATGATCGGTCGCATACGAAAGCGCGTAAACAAGTATAAATTGATAAACATAAACAAGCACTCAACGATAAATCAAGAAATCGATATAAACAAATACCAAACATTCAGATCTTCATAATAATGGCTAATACACGAAGGTATTAGCCTTCAAACGTCATAATACATACAAGAGTAATAATTTAGCCAAGGTAAACTAACCGAGTTAACGAATGATACCAAAAACTGAACGATTACTAAAGTATATGGAATTACACGATGTCTCCTATGGAATTGAATACGTTGCTCGACGGTGTATCCATGTATTGGATACGGCGTATTGGGGATTTCTTGGAGTAGGGACCACGTTTGATATCTTCCAGAATATTATATTGATTCCATATCTTGAATACGGCGTATTGAGTCCTCTAGATACGGCGTATTGGTCTTCAGAATAGTAATCTTCAAAATATCTTTATTTAAGCTCCAGAATGCGCGCCTTTTGCTAAGTTTCACCAATTACTCCATAATTACTTCAATTCTCAAATATAAACGATTAAGTAACAATTCTTTGCAATAATTATACAAAATGGGTTAATAACATGGGATAAATGATGCTATAAAATAGACGTTATTTGATGTCATCAACAAGACATAGCAATCAAAGACATCCAAGCTAAGCACCTGAAAACATTGTTAAAATGTCAACGTAATGTTGGTGAATTCATAGGTTTGGTTTAAACGTGATAAGGTGGACCACAAGATTTCCAAAATGCATGTGGCAATTATAACAGATACAATTTCACATAAAAAGTTATTTACGTTGCACTAAGCTCATGACACTGATGCTCAATAGGCATGGAGCATTTAAATATGCTAAGAAAGGCTTGCCCTACAGGTATTTGACCAAGATCACCTAAACGAAATCTGACATGTTATACGTCTGTTAGTTCGGCATCACCGCAACTAGTAAGTGCTACTTACCCAGACGGGGATAATCAGTCCCCATAGATCTATTTATAACACTCACACTTACTTAACCAAAGGTCAGTTAAGAAATTAACGGTTCATGATAAATTTGGGCAATAGTGGTCTGTACGCTACTTAGGCAACACGTAAACAGGGAAAATCTCACGTAAAGTACTTGTGTCCATTTTATTTGAAAGCAACAATGTTCTCACCCCAAAGCTATGAAACGTAAGTAAAATCAGTTAGAAAAGTGGGGCTATGAACTCACCTTAAGCAAATAGTGAGAAAGTAAATCAACGAAGAGTATAACGAAATCGAACGACTCTAACCATGACCTAATTAAAAGACGCGCTTTAGAATGAGAAATAAATACGAAACATCAGAATAGACACTTGTAATAAAAGAAATAGACATCCATAAGTGTTTGCGCTTTAGTTTATATAGTAAAACGTGTCCTTAAGAAAGTGTAAGGTTTATAGTTACGTTACGCCATGTTTTACGAAAAGTTTCTATTTTCGGAAAGTTACTATTTTAGGAAAGTTCTAAGTTTCGGGACGTTAATACCGTCCCCTAATATTCGAGAAGTTCATGATCCTAAAACGCACTACCTAAACCTAAACGCCAAACTTCCAAGTCCATCTTGCTAATAAATACAAAAAGTTTTTATTTTTAGAAGTTTCCCGTTTTAGAAATCCTGATAATATATTTGTGATGTTTTTAAAGTTTCCACTTAATACACTAGTGTCTACATACGTTTTGCCAATGTTTTAAAAGCTCAAATCAACTCGAAAGTGTTCGAAAACCCTTTTATAATTCCAATCAGCACCCTTATAAATTATTTTTCCGAAAAGTGTTCCAAAATTCATTTCGCCATAACTTGGCCGTTTTAAATCCGTTTTTAGTGTTCGATATATGAAAATCTATCTATTCAAATCAAGCTTTCCAAAAACTACCTTCTTGACTAATGAAAACATTTTTAAGTCACCCAAAACCTTAAAACAAATTCGGATCAGCAACCTCACATTTCACAAACGCTTCCATAAATCCATCCAAACTTCACAATAGTGCGTATTCTAACCTAATCCCATTCACTACTAAACCAACCAACAAAACCACTCTTAAATCTATTATAGTCCCATCATTATCATTGTTGCAACCCACTAGTTCACTCATCTTTACCATAAAAACAATATGTAAATCAAAAAACGCATAAAAGTTTGATCATTTCATAAGCCATCTTGTTTCTTTTTAAAAGACTTGCACAAACACAATAGGATATATATAAACATTATCAATAATATAAAGAGTTAAAGAAATAAGGAATAGATTCAAGAGATAATCTTACAAAATGATGATCAAGCTTATGGAATGAGAAATAAGAGGAGAACTTGAATCTTGAACAAAAACCCCAAGTATAAACCAAAACCCAAACTTATGAAATCTTAAATAACCCTTAAAATCAAAGAAACCCTCTTTAGAAACACCTTAGATATGAAAGAAAATAAGATTGGAATGGTCGGATCGTGATAAAAATCAAAACTATAAATGTTTATGTGTGTGTATGTGTGTGTGTGTTTTGCCGTGAGCAAGGAGAAAGGAAAAGAGAGGAGAAATTTTGTGAGGATACTTTGTAAATGAATGACCTAATGTGTGTATTGTGGTGTTTATATAGTCCAAGATCTAGGGTTTTGATGAGTATGGGATTAAGTGAGGCTAAGTCACACACACCCTTTGTGTGCCCTTGTGGTTCGAACGGCTATAGCAAGCCAAGGGGAAAAGAAAGACCAAAAATTTTGAATTAGGGGTTCAAGTATTCATGTAGTGGTTTTGTGGTCCAAGCATGTAAGAATGCATGTGATTAAGGTGTAAGGGATGTTGGCATGTAGGGAGGAAGAGAACAAGAATGTCACTTTCACCACCTTGCATGCATGAATTCAAATTAAAGTGTAAAGATTCTTCAACATTTAATTTAAGTGTATGTATGTATGTGTGTGATTTAGGGTAGAGGGGGGATATCCATGAATTTTATGACTTCTAAACCAAGATATACGATAACTAGGGTTTACGTGAAAATATTACGGGTTTCCGGGGTTCTTTTTGATCAAAAACACAAAAACGTAAATTATACGTGAAAACGTAAAAATCATAACCGAGAGTGCACGTGAACTACGTAACACTTTAAAATGATAAAAAATGCATGTAACACTTAGAATAATCAAAGTCTGAAGTCGAAACGCGTCCGATAACGTTTCTCAGATTTACGCGGGATAACTTCTCGGTTTTAAGTCAAATTCAAACAAAATAAATAAAGTCGAAATAATGATCGGTATAGTTTAAAATATTGACCTGAAATTTACGGGGGGTGACATCCTTCCCCCGTTAAAAGAGCTTTGTCCTCAAAGCTTAAGACGTAGCTTTTGACGTAATACAGGGTTAGCGAAAAGATGAGGGTACTTTTTCTGCATTTGATCTTTGCGCTCCCAAGTGAATTCAGGGCCTCGCCTAGAATTCCAACGGACTTTCACAATCAGGATACGGCTCTGCTTGAAACGTTTGACTTCCTGATCCATGATTTCAACCGGTTCTTTGATGAAATTAAGCTTGTCATCAATTTGAATTTCATCCAACGGAATAGCTAGTGGTTCGTCGAAGAAACACTTCTTCAGATTGGAAATGTGAAAGTACTATGAACACGGCTTAGCTGGTCTGGGAGTTCAAGTCAGTAAGCAATTGTTCCAACTTTAGCAAGAACCTTTAAAGGTCCAATATAACGAGGGTTCAACTTCCCCTGTTTGCCGAAACGTATCACCTCTTTTCATGGCGATACTTTCAACATAACCTTATCTCTAACTTGAAACTCCAATGGCTTACGTCTCCTATCGGCGTAGCTCTTCTGTCTATCACGTGTAGCTTGAATACGCTTCTTGATTTGGATGATCTTTTTTGTAGTTTCATGAACAATCTCTGGGCCAGTAGGCTGAGCATCTCCAACCTCAGCCCAACAGACAGGCGATCTACACTTACGACTATACAATGCTTTGAATGGTGTAGCTTTGATACTCGTGTGATAACTATTGTTGTACGAAAATTCTACCAAGGGTAGATGCCTATCCCAGCCTTTTCCAAAATCGATCACACAAGCACGCAACATGTCTTCTATGGTTTAGATGGTCCTTTCACTTTGGCCATCGGTTTGAGGGTGATAAGTCGTACTCATATCCAATTGAGTACCTACAGCTTTCTGAAGCGATTGCCAGAATTGAGATATGAACCTACCATCTCGATCAGAGATGATCGAAACTGGCAAACCATGCCTCGTGAATACTTCCTTTAAGTATTTTCTAGTCAACTTCTCCATTGAGTCGTTCTCCCTCATTGGTAGAAAATGAGCAGATTTAGTAAGGCGGTCGACAATTACCCAAATTATGTCTTGTCCAGTCGACGTCTTTGGTAGCTTAGTAACGAAATCCATTGTAATGTTTTCCCACTTCCATACTGGGATCACAGGTTGAACCAACAAAACAGATGGTTTTTGGTATTCGATTTTGACCTTGGCACAAGTCAGACACTTACTGACGTAGGTGGCAATCTCCGCTTTCATATTGGGCCACCAATACAGTTTCTTTAGATCTTGGTACATCTTGTCCGATCCAGGATAGATCAAATACTTTGACTTATGTGACTCGTGCATAATCAAAGCTCTCAAGTCACCAAAACAAGGTATCCAACTCCTGTTCCTCAAACACAATGTTCCGTCACCACGGGGTTCAAGCTTCTTAATCATACCACACAAATCTTCAGTTACGTAATTCTCCTCTTTTCTTTGCTCGGCTTGAGCATTCAAAATTCTCTTGGGAAGATTTAAACCAACAGTCATAACCAAGGCTTGAACTCGTAGCGGCTTAATCCTTTCCTTTCGGCTTAGTGCATCAGCCACCATGTTCGCCTTCCCTGGATGATAATGAATCTCACAGTGGTAATCACTCAACAGTTCCAACCATTGGTGTTGTCTCATGTTCAACTCCTTTTGATCAAGAATATGTTGCAAACTCTTATGATCAGTGAACACAACGCACTTCATGCCGTACAGATAATGCCTCCACATTTTGAGAGCGAACACTACAACTCCTAGTTCTAAGTCATGTGTAGTGTAATTCTTCTCGTGAATCTTGAGTTAGCATGACGCGTAGGCTATGACTTTTTCCCTTTGCATCAAAACCGCGCCCAACCCTTTGTGCGAAGCGTCGCAATATACCACGAAGTTCTCACTACCTTCAGGTAAGGCCAAAATTAGAGCACTACACAATTTATGCTTCAACAGTTAAAATGCAGCTTTTGCCTTTTCACCCCAATCAAACTTCACGCTCTTTTGAGTCAACTTCGTCATAGGCTTGGCAATTTTTAAGAAACCTTTGATAAATCGTTGATAATAGTCAGCGAGTCTTAGAAATTGTCGAATTTCTGTTGGAGCCTTGGGCGATGCCTAATCCTTGATTGACTCAATCTTAGTTGGGTCCACGTGAATGCCATCAATCACGTGACCGAGAAACTGTACCTTTGAAAGCCAAAATTCACACTTTGAAAACTTGGCGTACAATTCTTCCTTTTTAAGTAATCTTAAAATTAACTTAAGGTGCTCTTCATGCTCCTTCTTATTCTTGGAGTAGATCAAAATGTCATCGATGAAGACTATCATGAATTTAACCAGATATGGCTTGCACACCCAATTCATCAGATCCATGAATATCGTCGGTGCGTTGGCCAGTCCAAACGACATCACTTGAAACTCACAGTGATCGTAGCGTGTCCTAAACGCTGTCTTTAGAATGTCTTCCTCCCGAACTCTGAGTTGGTGATAACCAAATCTCAGGTCGATCTTATAGTAGACTCTTGACCCTTGCAGCTGATTAAATAAGTCGTTGATTCTCGAAAGTTGGTATCGGTTCTTCACAGTAAGTTTGTTTAGTTCATGGTAGTCAATACACATCCGAAAAGATCCATCTTTCTTTTTGACAAATAGAACCAGAGCTCCCCAAGGTGGGGAACTTGGTCGTATAAATCCCTTGTCAGAAATTTCTTGCAATTGAGTAGATAGTTCTTGTAGTTCTGACGGTGCTAATCTATACGGGGCTCGTGCTACCGTTGCAGCACCAGGGACTAAGTCGATTTGAAATTCAACTTGTCGCGTCGGTGGTAATCCAGGCAAGTCTTCTGGAAAGACTTCCGGAAAGTCCCGTACAATCGGCACGTCCTCAAGTCGCTTCTCCTCCGACTTGTCTTCGGTAAGGATGGCAACGGGTCGGGTTTGGGTCGGGTTTTAGTGAACCCATACCCGCACCCGTTTATAATTGCCAAACCCGTATCCGCCCCAATACCCGATGGGTACCCGGTTAGTATTATCCATCTGTTTTTCAGGTTTACCCGCGGGTTTCGGTTATCCACAATTGAATATTCGTTGGACATGAACAATGTAAGAAAAATATGATTTCGTTCATGGACAGTGTAAAAAATATGCCTAAGTATGAAGTGCGAAAATGATCAAATGATCAATACACAGTTACACTCTCATTACTATTGTAATGAATTCAAGTTAAATAATTATGTATACAAGTTCAATTAATAATTAAATGATTAAATAAACAAACAATTAATGCATTAAAGATAAAATAAAATAGATAAAAGAAGAACCTTGAGACATAAACTCAGAAGATGAAAGAACTGATACGAAAATTGAAGAGTCAAGTGTGACTTGTAATTACCAAGATATGGTTGATAAAATAACTTTTAGAATACGAGTAGTCAAATATTTTGTACAAGGCTAGGAGCCCAAATTGGCCTTACATAAAAATGGCAATAAAAGCGGGTACGAATTCGGGTAAACGGGTACGGGTAAACAGAGCGGGTATTACCAGAACCCGCAACCGAACCCGTACCCGAGAAAAAAAGAATATTTCTACCCGAACCCGTATCTAAACCCGCCAACCCGTCCCCGAACCTGACCCAACCGGTTCGGGTTTCGGTTTTCCCCATCCGTTTCGGGTGCTTTTGCCATCCCTAGTCTTCGGTTTCCTTTTTCGTAACTTGCGCCAGAAAAGTTTGGCAACCCTTCTTAAT
Organism: Tanacetum coccineum; assembly: GCA_026074375.1. NCBI lineage: Eukaryota > Viridiplantae > Streptophyta > Magnoliopsida > Asterales > Asteraceae > Tanacetum > Tanacetum coccineum. The sequence goes on along the minus strand of BQNB010039372.1, from coordinate 9,272 downwards.
ATATTTCTGAGTTTTAGTATATGATATAATGCTCAACTTTGACTTCTTTCCTTCGCCACTCCTATCACCTTGGACTATCAGGACTTCATTTCCATAAGGAATACGCATAATCTTTTCATCACAAACGATCAATGCATGATGATTTGCTAACCAATCTATGCCGATGATGACATCAAAACTACCAAGTTCTATGGGCATTAGGTCAATATTGAATGGGTGACCTAACAATCCTAACGTACAACCTCTAAGCATTGTATTGGTTTCAACAACTCTCCCGTCAGCTAATTCGACAGCATAGCTAACGTCTAGTGTAGATGGGATGACATCAAGTAAAGCACTAAAGGTAGTCGACACAAAACTTCTATCGGCACCCGAATCAAATAACATAGAAGCATAACGATCATTGAGAAGAAACGTACCTGTGACAACGTTAGATTTCGGGTTAGCGTCTCCTCCACCTAGTACATATGCCTTCCCTCTTGCTTCATTTATCTTGTTTCCCGTCTTGTTCCCACGGTTCTGATTTTTCAGCTTTGGGCAGTCACTCCTATAGTTTCCTTGCCTCCCCACACTCATAACAAGTAACAACCTTCTAATTCGGCTCTAAGGCTCCTCGAGTAGTTGTAGCAACTGCGGATTTACAATCCCTTGCCATGTGTCCAACTTTCTTACAGTTACTACATCTCACAGTGCATTACCCCTCATGATGTAGCTTACACTTCTTGCAGTACGGCAAAGGCCCAACATATCCCCTTCTTTTATTGTTACCAACCATGTAGGCTCTTGCCACATTCTGACCTCCAAAATTCTGCCTTTTAACTAGTGGTTGTTGCCCACAGTTGTCTCTCTGGTTCTTATCTAACATTCTCTTGTTCTCAGCATTTCTCACAACATAACCTTTCAACTTTTGATTTATCAAGTTGTTAGCAATACGGACAACATCTTGTAGTCTTGTGGGCTCAGCAGCAATTACATTCCCTTGGATGTTATTAGGGAGACCTCCAATGAACTTCTCAACCCGATCCTCCTCCTCGACCATCTTAGTGCACAACATAGTAAGCTCTTAGAATCTTTGAGTATAAACAGCCAAATCATTGTTCTTCACGGTCAAGTTCTACAGCTCATATTCCATTTTCTAAATTTCATTTCTTGGGCAATACACCTCAGACATTAGCTTCATAAGCTCTCTCCAAGACATGGAAAATGCAGCATCAGCTCTAATGGTTCTCTTGTGTGCATTCCACCAAGTTAATGCACTATTCAATAGAGTGCACTAACAACTTAAGCGTGGTAATCTCTAGGACAATTGCGAAGTGAATTATTGTCTCTCTTGCTACGACCACATGGTCCAACCCGACCAACATCCTTCATTTCTTTGAAGTTGAGTGGTTAACACTTCACAAAATCATGGTAAGTATACTCATGGGCGACATGCATAACACCTCTATCATTCCTATTGGGATTTCCATTCTCATTGCCTCCTTTATTTCTGTTTCTATTTCCACCACCATTTCTGTCTCCATTCCCCTGTCATTTTGGTTGTCATCATCATCTCTATTCTGGCTTTGACTTTCAACAACCAGTTCAGCAGCACGATTTGCCTTATAAGTAGCCAACGTCTCCGCCACTCGTTGGTTAATGAGTTCTTCAATTGCCTAGGGGTCATACCAGAGCGAGTGATAGTCATGATCTAAACACAACACATAGCACTCGGTAAGATTCGATACGAGATATAATAATTATAAACGGTAAATAGGATTTATAAGGTAAAGCTAAAAATACAATAAAACACGTTTTGCCAGAATGAGTAAATAACAATGAAAGACGAACACGCGAGAGAATCATAATAAGCTTTTCATATCATATAAAAGCATCATAGTCGGTTACAATCAACCCATAACGGGGAACTTGATTTACACTAATACTACTACTAACAACTAGTTCTACCACTAGTCTAAAGTCCATACACAACATCATGATAGTACTACTATAGGGACGAAAACCCAAACGTCTCGCAGCAAATGCCTCCAATCTCCTAAACCTCAACCTGTCATGGTAATGAAACCTACGGATCTGCCTGAGCTCACCCGCCAAAAAGCTCATGCGGCGCCAAAACATATCGACTCTCGCACTCTCCATCATCAGGGTGCCTCGAAGCCTCGCGTTGCTCCTCTTTAAGGTCGCAACACGATCAAGCAAAACAGCTCTCTCCACTAGCAATTAAACTCTCCGCCTCTAACTATCTATGTCACGTATCAATGTCCTCCAACCTATAAAGAGGTATCTCCATAACGTGCCCATAAATATCTTGTACAACATCTTCAACCTGCTCCAAATGCTTCACAACGTCGGGTATAAACATACCGTCTGGGATATCAATCCCGGCAACCACATCCACTCCAACCTCCATAGTACCTCTGTCACTAGACTCGGCCTCGCCCTCATCCTCGTCCTTTGTGTCATCCCCCGATCCTCATATCTATACCAGCATCAACCCCAGCTTCAACATCCATATCTACTGCAACCTCAATAGCCGCAGCATCAGCCTCGATATCTGCTAACACATCTGCATCGATATCCTCCTTAATACTATCCTCCAAATAGAATCCCTAAACTTCTTGCGAGGCGGAAGGAGATCAGCACAAGTAGGAACTAATTCTCCTGAAGCAGGGACAGGTGAAGGCACAGTAGTAGCAGGAGACCTGCACCTCTTGCGAGATGATCCCGCAGAATGAGATGGTGAATGTGAATGTCTATCCGAAGTAGTAGCCGGCAAGTCAGAAGGATAACTCTATGTAGTAGATGAGCAACGTGTGCTCGACACAGGTGACCATAGCCATAACTAGGCCTCATGCCCAAGGGTAGTGATGGTGAAGAATGCCTAGATAAAGACTGATCTGATGTAGAATGACCCAAAGTATGATTTATAATGGTCTACTGATGAATGATCGAAAGATGAATGGTCTGATGATGATCCGGAAGTAAAACAATCTAGATGATGTGATGTGTACCTCAATGCCAAGCAATATGAAGGTAAGGGTCCAAACGACTTCCTTGCGGTCAAAGCCCTACATGACCCACCAGGATGTTTGCGGTAAAATCGACCGATAGGAATGTCCTGTCCAGGTCGGATAAGAATAGCTCGTCGTCGATGAATCTTGGGTGGTGCATCAACGGGTGAGATGATATTAGTAGATGGTGCAACAATAGTAGGTGGTGATGGTGGAATAGAAGCAGTAGGGATCTCTGAAGTAGAAGTAGTAGGTGATGATGCTCGTGATGCAACTCTGCTCCTCCATCTAGCAAGCATAGCATCATGAGGTGTAGATGATGCATGCCTCTTGGGCATCTCAGTATCTGACTCTGAATCGTCCGAACATATAAAGGGTGAAACCATGGGTGCTACTGGTACAAGAGGTAGTGAACTCTTTGATGGGTTAACCTTTGATGATGAATGAGTATCAAGCTCAAGTACCTTGGCGGGTAAAGCAACTGCAACTGACCTCACCCCTGGTGCAACAAGGACCTCAACAGGAATAGAACCAATAAGAATAACTTGCGGGATAGAGGATCCCACGCTCTCGTCTGATGAATCCGAATAAATAGAAATGACTGGAGCTGTCATAACCTGCACAAGCAAAAGTTTATATAAATCCCCTTTATATGAAACCATGCAAGTGCGTGCAATGCAGAAAGATATAGATGTGATGTAAAATATCATCATGGCAAAATTAAACGTAATATAGTTATGAAAATGTATTATAATTAATACTCGTATACTTATCGATAGTAATTATATACGTAAGCAAGTAGAAACACATAGGATCGCATACTGGTTATAGACCAGACCTAAATATACTACCTGGTTCTCTATAACCTTGGCTCTGAATACCAATTTGTCACACCCCCAAACGGGGCCTGGACGGAATACATGTCCGGGGGCGTGACGTCATAATATACATCACACAAAGTACAAAGAACGACCTCTAAGGGTACGTTTTAGAAATCCAACATCTTTTAAATAAAAATGGTTAAAGTTTTACATAAGTTTAAAGATAATATGTGGAAGCAAATATAAGTTTTGGAAATTGACAACGATGTTTAATCAGTTGATAAATTCTAAAAAATCGAGCCCATGCAAGTCGACACCACATAACAATCAAAGACATCCAAGCTAAGCACCTGAAAACATTGTTAAAACGTCAACATAATGTTGGTGAATTCATAGGTTTGGTTTAAACGTAATAAGGTGGACCACAAGATTTCTAAAACGCATGTGACAATTATAACAGATACAATTTCACATAAAAATTTGTTTACGTTGCACTAAGCTCATGACACCAAAGCTCAATAGGCATGGAGCATTTAAATATGCTAAGAAAGGCTTGCCCTATAGGTATCTGACCAATATCACCTAAACGAAATCCGACATGTTATACGTCCGTTAGTTCGGCATCACCGCAACTAGTAAGTGCTACTTACCTAGACGGGGATAATCAGTCCCCATAGATCTATTTATAACACTCACGCTTACTTAACCAAAGGTCAGTCAAGAAATTAACGGTTCATGATAAATTTGGGCAATAGTGGTCTGTACGCTACTTAGGCAACACGTAAACAGGGAAAATCTCACGTAAAGTACTTGTGTCCATTTTATTTGAAAGCAACAATGTTCTCACCCCAAAGCTATGAAACGTAAGTAAAATCAGTTAGAAAAGTGGGGCTATGAACTCACCTTAAGCAAATGGTGAGAAAGTAAATCAACGAAGAGTATAACGAAATCGAACGACTCTGCCCGCGACCTAATTAAAAGACGCGCTTCAGAAACGAGAAATAAATACGAAACATCGGATAAGATGCTTATAAGAGAAATAGACATCCATAAGTGTTTGCGCTTTAGTTTATTTAGTAAAAACGTGTCATTATGAAAGTATAAGGTTTACAGTTACGTTACGCCATGTTTTACGAAAAGTTTCTATTTTCAGAAAGTTACTATTTTAGGAAAGTTCTAAGTTTCGGGACGTTAATACCGTCCCCTAATATTCGTTAAGTCCATGATCTTAAAACGCACTAGTGATAACTAAATGCCTACATTTTAAGTCCGTCTCGCTAATAAATACAAAAAGTTTTTATTTTTAGAAGTTTCCCGTTTTAGAAATCCTGATAATATATTTGTGATGTTTTTAAAGTTTCCACTTAATACACTAGTGTCTACATACGTTTTGCCAATGTTTTAAAAGCTCAAATCAACTCGAAAGTGTCCGAAAACCCTTTTATAATTCCAATCAGCACCCTTATAAATTATTTTTCCGAAAAGTGTTCCAAAATTCATTTCGCCATAACTTGGCCGTTTTAAATCCGTTTTTAGTGTTCGATATATGAAAATCTATCTATTCGAATCAAGCTTTCCAAAAACTACCTTCTTGACTAATGAAAACATTTTTAAGTCACCCAAAACCTTAAAACAAATTCGGATCAGCAACCTCACATTTCGCAAACGCTTCCATAAATCCATCCAAACTTCACAATAGTGCTTATTCTAACCTAATCACATTCACTACTAAACCAACCAACAAAACCACTCTTAAATCTATTCTAGTCCCATCATTATCATTGTTGCAACCCACTAGTTCACGCATCCTTACCATAAAAATAATATGTAAATCAAAGAACGCATAAAAGTTTGATCATTTCATAAACCATCTTGTTTCTTTTTAAAAGACTTGCACAAACACAATAGGATATATATAAACCATGATCAAGAATATAAGGAGTTAAAGAAATAAGGAATAGATTCAAGAGATAAGCTTACAAAATGATGATCAAGCTTATGGAATGAGAAATAAGAGGAGAACTTGAATCTTGAACAAAAACCCCAAGTATAAACCAAAACCCTAACTTATGAAATCATAAATAACCCTTAAAATCAAAGAATCCATCTTTAGAAACACCTTAGATATGAAAGAAAATGAGATTGGAATGGTTGGATCTTGATAAAAATCAAAACTATGGATGTTTATGTGTGTGTGTGTTTTGCCGTGAGCAAGGAGAAAGGAAAAGAGAGGAGAAATTTTGTGAGGATACTTTGTAAATGAATGACCTAATGTGTGTATTGTGGTGTTTAAATAGTCCAAGATCTAGGGTTTTGATAAGTATGGGATCAGGTGAGGCTAAGGCACACACACCCTTTGTGTGCCTTTGTGGTTCGAACGGCTATAGCAAGCCAAGGGGAAAAGAAAGACCAAAAATTTTGAATTAGGGGTTCAAGTATTCATGTAGTGGTTTTGTGGTCCAAGCATGTAAGAATGCATGTGATTAAGGTGTAAGGGATGTTGGCATGTAGGGAGGAAGAGAACAAGAATGTCACTTTCACCACCTTGCATGTGAATTCAAATTAAAGTGTAAAGATTATTCAACATTTAATTTAAGTGTATGTATCTATGTATGCGTGTGATTTGGGGTAGAGGGGGGATATCTACTAGTTTTATGACTTCTAAACCCAAGATATACGATAACTATGGTTTACATGAAAAGATTATGGGTTTTCGAGGTTCCGTTTGATCAAAAACGCGAAAAAGTAAATTATACGTGAAAACGTAAAAATCATAACCGACAGTGCACGTGAACTACGTAACACTTTAAAATGATAAAACAATGCATATAACACTTAGAATAATCAAAGTCCGAAGCCGGAACGCGTCCGATGACGTTTCTTAGATTTACGAGGGATAACTTCCCGGTTTCAAGTCATATTCAAACGAAACGAATAAAAGTAGAAATAATGATCAGTATATTTTAAAATATTGACCTGAAGTTTATGGGGGTGGCATTTTTAGGGAGGTGATGGTTTTGGGTGATAAAAACACACGTGTGAGAGAGAGAGACATGTTAAATATGGGAGAGAAAAAATAACAGTTGCTTTTGAGCTTTCCAATGCAAAAGACATGAATACTTTGATTCTAGTGAAAAATTGAAAGTCATGAACTGTGTCATTAGGGTATTGTTAGTGGATTTTAGGTTCTTTTAGTAGGACCCTTTCTCTTTTTAAGTTCATTTAATCGTGCATGAATAGGGTCAAACATATAAAGCTGTCACCATTAATTACAGTTTTTTGGGAACTAATATAATTAATTATAATTTTTAGGAAATTACAATTTTTAACAAACTACCCAACTAATACAATTAATTACACTTAAACCAGATTAATCACGTATACGAGTTTTTAATACCCGCGCTTTGCGACGGGATGTTTGCACACAGAATTATTGTATGCGATGTTGCTCTACCTGAACAGACTCGACCCTAGAACTGTTTATAGGAAATAGGATGTTGCTCTACCTGAACCGACTCGACCCTAGAACCATTTATAGGAAATAGCATGAACGGGAACAAAAATAAAATGCCTAATTCAGTTTCGGTCAGTTAGTCGGGTCTCTTTGGTTTATGTCAAAATTAAACCAAGCGAAGGCAAAATTTATAATTGGCATTCAATATTGGAACAAAAATGCCTTCTGGTTTCTTATTGTATGTCGTTGTTTATTGTTTGTAAAAGAATGTGATTGGTTATTAGTTGCAACAAACCTATAATAACTATTAGTTATGCATACAGTATCACATCTTTTTCAGCAAATCAAATGGCACAAAGCTAAATTGTGCAAAGATATAGCACATGTAAAGCTTGTACAGTAGCGAACCATAAGAGTGGACAATCACAACTACAAAAGGAATTCATATTTTCATTGTTTCCTGTAGCAAACCAAAAACCATAAGAGTAGAAAAAAATAAGAGTAGGCATTTATGTTTTCCAATAACAAACCATAACAATATCTTCTTTTAATCTTTTCCCAGAAGGTAAAAGAATAAACCATCTTCATGTATACATCAAATTTCACTTCTCGCAACAATTTCATTAGAGCATCACCATTTCAAAAGGCGGACTGATATGAGTATCCTAGTGACCCAACCTATTTGAGTAACATGGAAGTTAATTATGGATTGAGGAAGACCAAGTCAAGGGATAAAACTTTCACTTCTCATGCACACGTTCAGATAGTAGTTTTTCATGCATCTTGTTAGGAATAGCAAGTTGTCCACCACTCCATGCATTAGTCTTATGTTTACATTTACTGTCCCACGTTTCTATCTTGCACCAGAAGAATAGGATAGTATGCATATGTATTTGCCTATATAAGTGTGACTTGTTTTATGAATGTTATGAATGAAAAAGAAATGCATTTTAGTGTCTAGTTTTCTCTCTATTGTTCTTGGAGTCTTGCCCGCTCAAAGGGCCTTATCCTTCCGCTTCTTAATCTAGTTCTTGGGAGATTTACCATCTCGAATTGGTATCTAACAATGGTGCTTTCATTGCTTGCTCAAATGCCTTCAACATCTAAACCATCTACACCACCAACCATTCAACAATCGATGGCGAAATTATCTGATAGCTTAGACAAGCTACAACTCATTGTGAAACGTCTCGTTGCGAAACGTCTCGCTGAGTCTACCGGCAACCTTGCTTCAATCACTTCCCAAACCACCTTCACTACAAACGATTCCAATACCCGACTCGAAACAACCTTACAGAAACTTATTTGCCAACCCACCATCACTAAAAAGGAGTCCAATGACTCCACCTCTAACACCAACACCGACATCATCGAGACCACAACCGAGGTCCTCACCGAAACATCATCTCTCGACACTAATATTAATAAACCCAACAACACCATGGATAACTTGATCACCGACTCCGCTTCTTCTATCGCCAAGATCAAAACCGAGGTTGTCACACACATTCCCCTTTCCCCTTTATCCGGTTTGCATGCCAACCCGACTCACAAGAAACCAAAACTTCCACATGATATAGCCATCTTGCATCCAACCACCCTTAATGAGACTTATAGTCATGTCGCGATCATCGCGAGCATGTTAGCCATATTCCGTTGTGTCGAGACATTTCCTCCCGATCACCAATGTTCCCCACCCAAGTTTGTTATTCTCCAATCCGAAGACGAACCACCCTGGGAGCCACATAATCTGAAGTACATAACCATGGGCCTTGAGGACAAGGCTCATTTTGAGGCGATGGGTATTGATACGTGCATGAAGGTAAAGAACAAGTCTCAAGCAGTTGATAATTTAACTACTCCATGATGATCTCCACGTACAAGAAAGTGTATTTGCATGCATGAAGTGTATAACACCTCGTGTTTTAGGTCATTGTACGACATTATGTAATCCACTAATTATTTTTAGGGTTTTACGCGTTTGCT
>BQNB010039371.1:22500-48104 GCA_026074375.1 Tanacetum coccineum | reverse complement strand
AAATGGCCGCCTTACTTGAAGACAAAATGAATATTCGAATGAGCCGTTTAGAGAAAGCGATTAGTGAAAAGAATGTTACGAATCCTGCCACCGTCAAAGCAGTCGAGGAAGTTTGTGTCACATGTGGTTCAAACCATAATTTCAACAATTGTCCGTTAACAAGGAACGATTTTCCCATTTTTCAAGATAACATCCAACAATTTCAACAAACCGCAGCCGTTGGCAATTTTGTTCAAAGGAATCCTCCTAATTTGGCAAACCAAATGAGACCACCGGGTTTCAATCAACCGAATGTTCAAAACAACCAAAACCGATATCAAGGAAACAATTTCAATTCGAATCAAAACCGTGGAGGAAATTTTAACCAAAACCGTCAAAACAACCAAAATCAAGTTTACCAAGCACCACCATACCAACCACCAACAAATCAACCTTTGGTTAATCAAGCTTTACCTCCCGTTTCACAAATATGAATAACTTGCAAATGAAGTTGGATAATTTTCAAAGAAACCAAAATGATTTTCAAAGAGTTTACAATGATTCTCAAAAGAAGCAAGATGATTTTCAGAAAATGATGCTCAGTTTCATGCAAAGCTATCACACCAATCAACCTTCAAGTTCAAGTACTTTACCAAGCAATACCATTCCAAATCCTAGGAATGAAGCCAAGGCAATTACGACTCGTAGTGGTGTTTCATACGATGGACCTCCGATTCCACCGCCGGTGGTGGAAAAGGAAAGTGAGGTGACAAAGGATACGGAGCTACCGAGCACCGAAGACATCCAACCTCCTCCATTCGTCCAAGAACAAACCAAAGACAAAGAACCAATCGAAGAGCCTTCTTTCGTTGCTAACAAAGCCAAACCTAGTTTGCCTTACCCGTCAAGACTAAACAAACAAAAGATTCGTGAAAAGGATGATATCCTAGCTTCAAAGTTTATGGAAATCTTCCGTAACCTTCACTTTGAGCTAAGTTTCGCGGATGCTCTCATTCATATGCCAAAGTTTGCTCCGATGTTCAAAAAGATGCTTAATAACAAAGACAAGTTAATTGAGTTAACCAAAACACCTTTGAATGAAAATTGTAGTGCGGTTGTCCTAAAAAAGCTTCCAGAAAAGCTAGGTGACCCCGGTCGATTTCTCATTCCATGTGATTTTTTGGAGTTCGATAGTTACTTAGCCCTTGCCGATTTAGGTGCTAGTATCAATCTTATGCCTTTATCCATTTGGAAAAAGCTTCAACTCCCGGGCCTAACTGAAACAAAAATGGTATTAGAATTAGCCGACCGTACAATTTCCAAACCAACCGGTGTAGCTGAAAATGTTTTTGTCAAAGTAGGGAAGTTTTACTTTCCCGCCGACTTTGTTGTTCTTGATTTTATAGCCGATCCTCGAGTACCGTTGATACTCGGGAGACCTTTTCTTAGGACGGCTCATGCTTTAATCGACGTTTATGAAGGAGAGATAATTCTTAGGAATGACGATCAATCTTTGACCCTTAAATGTGGTGATACTCCTTCTATTTCGTACAACAATTTCGAATCTTTGAAGAAAGTCGATCTTATTGATGTCACATGTGAAGAGTATTCACAAGAAGTCTTAGATTTTTCCGATTCAGTTGCTTACAATAATCCATCTCCCGGATACGATCCGATTGTTTCAAATTCCTCTCCGACACTCACTCCTTTTGATGAAAGGGATTTTCTACTCTTTGAAGAAGCCGATGCTTTCATAGCAATCGATGACGAGCAAATTTCAACGGAAATTAATGCTACGTACTACGATCCTGAGGGTGACATTCTCATTCTTGAAGAACTTCTCAATAGTGATCCATTACCTTCTTATCCAAACCATGGTGACTATTTACCAGAACTTCAAAGAGATCTCAAAGTTGTTGAACCAAAGAAGTCTTCAATCGAATATGCTGCTTCTTATGAACCAAAAGATGAAATTCCCAAAGTCGAACTTAAAGAGTTACCTCTGCATCTCGAGTATGTGTTTTTAGAGGAAAATAACAAGCTTCTAGTCATAATTTCAAAAGATTTGAGCCAAGATGAAAAGACCTCACTCATTAGACAATAATGATGAGATCGATGATTTTCTAGCTATGGAAGTGTCTTCTAACTTTGAGGAAGGTTATTTTGATTCAGAAGGAGACGTAACTTTTCTTGATAATCTACTTAGTGATGATGCTTCCCATAATCTCGCTTCCGAAGTGATTTCTGATCATGAACCAGAACAAAATGAATCTTCAATTACTTTTTCTCCAAGGAGTGATCCTCTTCACCATGAGTTCACCGGTGAACCTTTTTAACACTTTATGACATGGTAATGTTAGTGAATTTGAGGAATGTATTAGTCTTATGACAGTGCTCTTTGTGAGATTTCAACTTCAGTCACTAGGGACAATGTTCATGCTAATCAAAGTCAGTTTTCGTAGTCTATTCACCGTTCTCACCTATCCCCGTTCACATCAAGAAGAGTCGATATTTTCCTTTGTCCAGGATGATTTAATTCCACCAGGTGTTGAGAATGATGATTCCGAAGATGAAGTTAATGAGTCACCTAACCTTGACCATCAAGATGATCCTTCAATTCCTCGTCCTCCACCGAACACTGGATGATTGAGAAAATGTTTTATCCCAAAGCGGCGTATTTTGATACCAAAGAATTTAAGGGTCGTTTACTAAACTCATGATTTATGGACGATTATTTTACCCAACCCTTCCCATCTTGTTTTAGAATTTCACTTTTTATTTCTTTCTCTCCTTCGGGAGTGAAGACACCATTTTTGACCCCGGCATCTCCACTTAGAGCCGGTGGCCTCTCATCGGGATGGAACTTTCATGTGCTTTAATGTTTGTCCAAACATTAATGAAAGCCCGATTGAGATTTTCTCTTCCATTTTCACTCTCCCTAAGGACAACTAAATTCAGGGATCGAGTCAAGCTTGTGACTCAATAACCAAAAACAAGCCGCTTCGTGGGAGTTCACCCCATGCTTATCCTTTTCTATTTTTCTATTTTCTAACTAATGTGTTGTGATGTGTTGTGGCTATCCTCAACCGTTTCTTGTTGTTTGTTGTTTGTTGTGATTTTTGCAAGATTCACCCAACAATTTCTGAAGCCTCTCGTGTCCGGTGTTGTATCCCGTTTCACTCGAGCTTCCTATCCTTTGTGTGAAATTAGTTTGGGGAGATCCGATATCCTTTCATCTTATCGATTCACGTTTATCTTTGCATAATTCATAAACAGCTTAGATTTACGTAGAGACCCGCCTTTAAACATTGAGGACAATGTTTTGTTTTAGTTTGGGGAGGGAATCTATCGATTTGATGTTACCTGCTTATTATTTTGTTCTCACGTACCTGTTTTTCCCACAAAAATAGAAAAAAATTTAAATTTTTAGTCATAAAAAAAATATTAATAAAAAAAATGTTATGACAAAAATGTAGGTTTTCCGTTGGTAAGAATAAGAAGTAATTTTTGACCCAATCGAACGTGTAGAGTTCTAGCTTTCTGCCTTAACAATTAATGATGATAGTTTGTGCTAGTCTCATGAAGACTTTTTAACATGGCTAGATCTTGAAAATCATTAGTAAATGAAACTTATGATAAATGGTATGTGCTTAAATTTCACATACCTTTCTCCATTAAAAACGGACTGTAAAATGACAAAAACAGCTCAGAAAATGACCAAAGATAGTTTGTTTACACTTGTGTTGTTGCAGGAAAAGGATAATCACACACTAAAGACAGAAAATCACTGCAAAAAAATGACAAAACCAGACCGGAATGGAAAAGCTTTGTGAAGGACAAAGCCAAATCAAAGCCAAAAGACAGAAAGTCAAAAGTCAACTCATCATATGAACAGTCAAAACCGGAGCCGTGAATTGTAAGTATACTATGGATGCATCTCAAACCCATTTGATGGGCTCGGAAAAAGCACAAATAGTATATTATTGAAGAATGTGAAGACCAATTGGGCCCTTAATCAATGACATCAGCCATTTGTGTGCAAATTGACAGAGACTTTGAAGACTTTGAGACCGAGATCCTAACTCCTTGAACAAACCAATCTCAGCCAGTGTGCAAACAAAACCACCCAAACCTTATTGGGCCCTTAAAAAGCCAAAACACAGCCTGACCCTTATTGGCCCAAACAACCTGTTGGGCGAAATACCATAACCAAGCCCATTACTGGCCAATACCATTTTTTATAACCCTGGGGACCTAAATTGTCGAGTTTAAAAATGTTTATAAAAAGAAAAAAAGTGTTTTAAACAAAGAGAGGGACTGATTTTGCAATTTTACAAACTTAATTTCCCTTAAAAACACCAAGGGGCTGAAAACTGTCCATTATCAAAAAACCTTTATATCTTTGTTTTAATAAAACACAAGGGCTGTTTGTAACTATTCTTAAACTTCTTTATAACTGAAATTAAAAAGAATAGAAAGAAGTGACAAGTAAAGGAAAGATGGGGGTTTCTTTTTGGGTTTATAAAACTTTTTAAAAACCTGTAACCAATCACGGGTTCCCCCTCAACTTGTTTCCCGCCACCACCTCAAAACCTTCAACATCACATGTTACCACCCAATCTTTTACCCAACCCCTCCTAAATCCAGTCCTAACCTTAAACCCACTCCCACTAGCCTTTTCAACTGCCACGTTGGCAATCCCCTTCAACCCAAGGAAAATCTATGGCCGAAATTGATCAAAAAGAAACACAACTCCAATCCTAGGGCTAGGATTGATGTTGAGGCTTCATACTCACACAAGAAACACAAAGACTCAAGCTTTGAAGACCTGAGACTTCTATAAATTGAAGAAGACCAAGCCGAGCACCACACCATTTTTATATACTGTTTTTTACTTTCTTAGTGTAAAAATTTAATTAAGTCTGCTTTAAAATTGTTGTATTCAGCTTATTTTAAGTTTATGTTATATTATTTCCAGTTTTAATAAAAGATAAAGAGTTTTTGTGTTATTGCATTTATCAAAAATTTGAAGTATAAATTAAGCAATCAATTCTGTTTAAACTTGCATAACAATGTGTAAAGGTTGTTAAACTCAACTTAGTTTCAGTGTTCTACCCTTTATTTCTCAAAAAAAAATCGTTTTTTATAAATTAAGGGAGTGTTTGGGTTAGCCTTGAAAATGGGTCAATATGAAATTATCATGGGTTGTAACCACTCAGCCAACTTTGGCTGAGTGTGTGGGATTTATTAACCCTTTTTAACCACAATTTTTAGTTTAAAAATAAGTTTCTAAGTGGCTTTTGAATTCTGTCAAATTTTCAATAAGCAAATTTAAGCTTAAGTGCTCAAGCTGCTTATGCAGCTTAAGCACACTTTTGTTGTGCTCTTTGTTGTTGTTTCTAGCCATTTACCCACCCTCCTTGTTCTGTCCTTTTAAATCTCACCAAGTAATAAGCCAAGTGTGCATATGTATTTGTGAGAAACAGCCAATTTTAAGCTACAATTTCAGCAGCTTATATTGTTTTCTAGACTCTCAACCTTTGAAAATAAGCTCAGTGACCACCCCTTGTTATCTGTTTGTACTTGGATTTGGCCAAAAAGCTCTTGAGAGCTTATTGCATAAGCTCAAAAAGCCCCCTTGTTCATTAACTAATTAAAGACTGAAGCTCCATCGTAGAGTGACTGAACTTCCTTGTTCGACTCAATAAATTGAGGCTAACAATGAACAAGAGTGTTGTTTATACGGACCACTCTGCTTTGAAATATCTTTTCAACAAGAAAGACGCCAAAGCAAGATTGCTTCGATGGGTCTTACTTCTTCAAGAATTTGATTTTAAAGTTATCGACACCAAGGGAGCTGAAAACTATGCAGCCGATCACCTCTCTCGTCTTGAAAACCCTTATGGGAATACTTTTGATCTAAAAGAAATTACCGAGACCTTTCCTTTAGAGACTTTAAGTGTGTTAACTTCCAAAGACCAAAGTACCCCGTGGTTCGCCGACTTTGCTAACTACCACGCGGGAAAATTCATTAAAAAAGGAATGTCAACTCAAGAGAAAAACAAGTTCTTTAAATCCCTTTTCTCCCGATTCGGTGCTCCGAGAGCAATCATAAGCGATCGTGGGACCTATTTTTGTAACGACAAATTTGATAAGGTTATGTCTAAATATGGTGTCACCCATCGTCTTTCGACTCCTTACCACCCTCAAACGAGTGGTCAAGTTGAAGTCACGAATCGAGGTCTCAAAAGAATTTTAGAGAGGACGGTCGGAGAAAACCGTGCCTCATGGTCCGACAAGTTATATGATGCATTATGGGCTTTTAGAACCACTTACAAGACTCCTATTGGATATACTCCATACAAGTTAGTTTATGGAAAAGTGTGTCACTTACCAGTTGAGCTAGAACACAAAGCATATTGGGCTCTCAAGCATGCCAACTTCGATTTAAAGACCGCGGGCGATCATCGAAAGCTTCAGCTCAATGAACTTAGCGAGCTTCGTGATCAAGCTTACGAGAATTCGCTAATCTACAAGGAGAAGACAAAGAAGCTACACGATTCCAAGATAAAGAACCGAATCTTCAATGTTGGTGATCAAGTCTTGCTTTTCAACTCCCGATTAAAGATTTTCTCCGAAAAGCTCAAATCCCGATGGTCCGGACCTTTCACAATCACCGAAGTTTATCCTTATGGCACTGCCAAATTGTCTCATGCAGATGGTTTGAATTTCAAAGTCAACTGCCACCGTCTTAAGCACTACTATGGAGGGGATACACCACCATTGGTTATCCCGGATCTCCAGACTTTCCCTAAGGACAACTAAATTCAGGGATCGAGTCGAGCTTGCGACTCGGTGATTTTCTATTATCTAATGTGTTGTGTTGAGAGAGGCTTGTGCTCTTTCCTATTTCTCGATGTTTGTTGGTTGATTGTTGTGATTTTTGTAGGATCAGCCCAACAATTTCTGAAGCCTCTCGTGTCCGGTTGATTTGTCCCATTCTATTCGAGCTTCTCATCCTTTGTGTGAAATTAGTTTGGGGAGATCCATATCCTTTCATCATTATCGATTAACGTTTAGGGAATCTATCGATTTGATGTTGCTTGCTTATTGTTTTGTTCTCACGTACCCGTATTCCCACAAAAATAGCAAAACTTTTAAATTTTTAAAATTTTAAGTTCTTAATTGTCATTTAAAAAAAAATAAGTGTTGAAATAAAATGTAGGTTTTCCGTTGGTAAGAATAAGAAGTAATTTTTGACCCGATCGTACGTGTAGAGTTCTAGCTTTCTCCCTTAACAATTAATGATGATAGTTTGTGCTAATCTCAAGTAGATTTTAAATATGCCGAGTTGGATTTTATATAGGCTAAGTATTTGCGAATTTCTTTATTAGAGATTTTAAATTGCAAAGAATAAGAAATGATAGTGTTGTTTACGAATTAGGATGCTAAGCAAAGTTTATTTGGAAAACTTAAAGGCTTATAAGAATAACTTGTGTTTTTTTTCTTCCCCGAAGCTCTTAAAATGACTAATTATACGTGTTCTCTTTAATTTTTACAAATTAGAGTTTAACTCTTAAAAGTCTAATCAACATATTTAGAAAAAAAAAGCTTTATCGATGAAGTCGACATCATTTGTAAATAAGAATTTTAGTTCGAGTTTATACTTTGGTTTTCTAAAACGAAATTTTTCTATTTGCAAAAATAATATTATAAAAAAAATGCAAGTTATAAATCCTTAGTGTTAATAATTAATATACAAACTCCATCGTAATAAAGTACATGGGCATTTGTCGGTTCGCTCCCGATGTGACATCGAAAGAAAGGGTGGAGGATGTATATTTAGGGTTGGTATCATAATAAGTACACGAGCTCTTGTCGGAGGCGTGGCCGATGTGTCGTTGAAAGAAAAGTGATACCGATTCCTAGCCTAATAATGTAAATAGAAATAATAATGTTGCAAAGATAGAAAATAAATAGTAAAAGTTTCATTTTCTAAAACCAAGGTATTCTTTTGAACTAAGGTTTGCAAAAGTCTACAAGGCTTTTTCATCGGAAGTTCATGCGTTTCGATTAGTATTCTCCGAAATGCGAGTGTCAAAACCTTAGACACTTACCCGATGACGGTGGGATTGCTAGAGAAGAAAGTCATTCATGGGACAAGTGAACCAACGATGTCTTAGCTAAGTAGGTTTTTGTTTGCTTTGAGTTGTGATTCTACTAAGTGATTAACATATTTGCACCAAGATGTGATCTTGCTAAGTAAAGCTTGGTCGGATTTCATCTATCTAAATATGTGGATTTAATGGTTTAAATTAATTTGAATACACTCACCTAAATTTATGATTTATGTCAGGAAGAGGAATTCACAAGTTGTATTTATAAGTAGTCTTAGCATCTTAGTTCGTAATTAACGGTGATCTTGTTTATAAGCTTAGCATGGGAAAAGTGAAAAAATCGGGGATGATGAAGTTATCATTTAGACACTTAATCGTGCTTTTTATTCTATGATCCTAAAAGTTACCAATAAGGTAATGAGAACAATACATTATGTCAACACAAATAAATTGTAGTTAGGTAGTTAAGTATCAAGAAAAATCATAAAAAGAAGAAAAAAATCTTAGAAAATGGGAAATCGGGTGTTTTATAACTTGTGATCTCTTCTCTCTCTCAACAAAACTCTTTGCTACTTTTCAAAGGTTTAGTTTGGGGAATTTTGATAAGTGTAAAATACACATATCCGCCAGTACCTAAAAAGACTTAATTAAACCCAAAACAGACCAAAAATGGCAAAAATATGCTTGTATTTGTGTTTTGTGTGTGCAGGTATGGATAGGTCAAAAATTACAAGAAAACAATCAAAAGCGAGCAAGCACGGACACGAGAATCAAAAGAATACAAAGCCGAAGCCAGAAAAGCCAAAACCCTAGCCCATCCCCTTTTATATCAACCACAAGGGCCAATTTTGCAAATCCCGAAAGTTATTTATAACTTGAAAAAGGGAAAAGAAAGAAAGGGGCCATTTGTGCAATTATTCCAAACTCCAACAGTTTTAACTGTCTAAAAATGGGCGCGAGACCCATTTACTGTTCACCCATCTTCCCCGTGTTTACCCAAGGTCAAAATCAAAGGGGTTTTCCAAATTAATGGGCAAGGAAGTCAATTCAAGAGCTTTCAAGCACAATGGCAGGGTCATTAAGGTCAAATCAAGGATCACTTAAGCCCTCTCTCAAGAAGAGCCACGTCAACAATGGTGAAAGCACAAATTTAAGTGGGTTTTTGTGCTAAAACACTCACAAAAGAAGCACAAACGTCACATCAATGGAATGACACGCTGGCAATCTTCAGGTGTCCACAGCTTGATCAAACGGCCACAATTGATGCTTGAATGATTGAAGAAATGATTGGCCAAGATTGAAAGATTGGAGAGCAGGGCTAGAGATCCTAGAAGCTTCTTTCAGCACCTATAAATAGGCCTCACCTCTCACACACACAGGATATCGAGGTTTTTTAGTAAAATTTAGTCTAGCTTAAATTTGTATTTTTCTTAAATGTAATTTTCCTTTTTCAAGTAATGTAATCAGTTTCTTTAATTAATGAAATTCAGTCTTTAGTGTTTTAAATCTCATTTACTAAGCTCTCATTTAAAGTCATAAGCTCTCTTAATAAGCTAAGTTGTCTCAATAAGCTAATAAGCTCATTTAAAGCTCTTTCAATCTAAAAGTTGAAATAGAGCTTATTGAATTCAGAATTAATCTTATCTAAATCTTAAATCAGTTTAATCATACATGGATCTTATTGGATTAGAGCTTTTGGAAGGGGATCTTAACTTGGAAGATATCCCAAGGACTTATACCCTAGCTTATTAATAAGCTAGGGAGTTTGTAGCTGCCTTTATTGGTCCTCTTGTTTAGCTAGAGGAGTTTGTAAGTTTCTCTTTAATTTCCTTTAATTCTAGCTTTAAATAATGATATTATTGCTTTATATACTTAGATCTGCTTATTTGTTTATTCTCTTTGCTTATTAGTGCTTATTTTAGTATAATTTAGCTTAATAATCATAGTTGTTTATCTATTTTTGATAAAATTAGTTTAGATCTTAGTCTTTCATATATTTGTCTTAAAAACCTCTAAAAAACCAAAAATATAGTAAAATAGTTTATATCTTAGATTAAGGCTTACTTAGTTGTTAAGATTTGTTAATTAAGTTTGTTTTAAGCTAGTTTTTATCTGGTATTTAGTACTTGTTCATTAGATTCCATCTAAATAGCTATTCTTACATCTGTCATAATGATAAAGGGGTATTTAGTTTAGTGCACTCTTGAATTGCACTAGCAGTACTAACATAAGTTAGTACTGCTGAACCTTTAAACTATATTAAATTCCAAAAACAGTACTTAGAAACTTTAGGATTTAAATTTGTTAAATCAAGCTTTTAAGTCTAGGTTTTATAGCTTATTTAGATGAATAATAAGTAGATTAATAAGTTCTTAAAGTTTTAAAGCCTAGTTTAGCTTATTAAGTTTTCTAGTCTATTTGGAGTTTGTGTTACTTTGCTTATTTCCTGAGTTTGCTTGTTTCATGCTTAATTTCAGTAGTTTAAAAGCACTTCTAGCTTAGTTTTCTTTGCATTTTTAGATTAAGCACATCATAAGCTTTCTAGATCACTTTTCCTTTTTAGAATTAAGCTTAAATTGAGCAGTTTATAGCTAGCTAAGTAAAGATAAGCTCAAAACCCTTCTTTCTGAGGTCAGTTTAGAAATAAGCTTTTATTGAGCTTATTTGTGAGTTTCAGCCCAAGTAGCTTTTATTAATTTTGTTCCCACTAGCTTCCTTTACAACTTTGCTTCTTTGAGTTTTTCATTTTAAGCTCTTTAAAATTTCGAATGCTTATTGGACTTAATTTGTGATCGGGATAGATTCTCAGGGTAGATAGTGTAACTTTCAAATTTAGTTGTTTACTAAGTTGGCCCTCCGTTAGTTGTTAAGTTTCCCCGTTAGTCTCTTAGATCTTTGCACCATTAGTCCATTAGTTAAGTTGTTAACTAAGCTTACTAGTTTTAATTAATAATTAGGTTTAATTTTTAATTAGTTTAATTAAACATTTATAAAAAGATAAAAATTAGGGCTTTTTATTTTAAATAATTTTCGGCACTTTTTCTTTATTTAGTGAAATTTTAGTTTACATTTTTAGGGTTAAATTTTAGTACATTTGCTTAATAGTTGCGTTTCCGTGATTATTTAATTGTTCATTTTAAATCTTTCCAAATCAAGTCCACTTGCTTATTCAAATCAGGATCCGAACCTAAACGTGGTTTCAATTGCACTAGTCATTAGGGATAACGACCCGGGTGATCAAACTTACCCGGTTAAACATACGTATATTATATATATTATATATTATTTTTGTAAATCTTAACTTTTTACCTTGGTTAAAGGTGAATAGTTGGAATTTACCTAAGTAGTATTTTTATTATTTATTTTATAGGTACGTAAAACTGCAATAAGTGTCTCAGTAAAGAAACATAAGAGGAAGAAGACAAAGATTGAAAAAGTAAAAAAAAAAACCTAGCTCGCATCTATATAAGACTCTTTGTAAGCCCATGGAGGCATCTAGTTTTTTTTATATACTTAACTTAGTTTTAAGCAACTAATTGTATTTTTCTTGTAATGTGTTTTTAAAAGTTAATGAAGTTCAAGTTTGTTTTTCTTTAAATCCATTTTTCAGTTTTAAGTTTCAACAGTCTTTCATAAGCTCTTCTAAGGTTTTATAACTCAGAGTGTTTTGAATAAGCTTTCTCAAAAACTTATCTAAGCTTTTAAGTTCTCATTAGTAAGGAATTTGGCATTTTGAGCTTTTGGATGATAAGCAAACAAAGGAAGTGCTTATGGGATCAGTAGAGTGCTTATTTATAAGATGGGTAGGTCTTTAGAGCTTATTTAGGTCCTTTAATCCCTGTTTAGAGCAAGGGATCCAGTAAGTTCCCTTTCTCATAACTTGCTTATTACTGTACAAGTGCTTATTAATTGCTTATTTTCTGTCTTTTTATGCTTATTTATGTTAGTGTATGTCTGCTTATGCTTACTTAATGTTTTCATGTCCTTTATTTTAGTTTTGCTTTGAATCTGTCCTTTAAATGCTCTTAAACTGCTTATCTCTTACTTGCTTATTTTTCTGCTTATTTGCCATTGAATTGTACTTATTATTGCTGAAAATTTTCTTGGTCATAATCTATTTTCATCTGTTCTAGCTTTAAATTTATTAAAACAGTCTAAAAATTTGATTCAAGGATCTAATGGGGTGTTTGGCAAAGCTCAAAATGGGTCAAATGGCTTTCAAAATTGTTGGGTTACTTAGCCACTTTTGGTGCGCTTTTTGTAATATTAACAGCTGGTTACTATAGGTTTTTAGTTTAAAAGTTTGATTTTAATCTTTTTCTATAAGTTATATAGAGCTGTTGGGGTAAAACCAGTTCTAGATAGCTTATTAGCTTAAGCTTAGTTTAGCTACTTATCTTTGTGATTTTCATGCATATTTAGGTCTCTTAATTAAGTAGTGTAAGTATCAGGGAGTGTGCATTAGTCTTTATTATTTTTCGTCAAATTTTAGTTAACTAGTGAAAAATGAAGATTTTGCTTTTTCAAATGCTATTTGTTGCTTATTGTGAATTTCAAAATACTTTTTGAGTGTTGATTATTGTTCTTTTAGGTCTAAATTTAATCTGTTTATAGGTCAGTAGTCCATAAGATCCTTCGCTAGCTTATTTGTAAGCTTAGAAAAGGTCTTTTGGGCTTATCAACCTAACAGTACTCTACTCCATAGGTTAGTTATGTTGCTACTGTTGAAGCATTTTTGCTTATTAGCTTATTATTTCTGGTTATTTAGGATTAGCTTAGCTTTTTGGAGTAGATTAAGCTCATTTAGAGAATTGTCTCTGTAGTTTAGAGCTTTAAAGCTTTTTTCTTTTTAGAGTAAATTTTAAGTGGTTTATTAGGTTTTTTAGCTTATTTTGCCATTCTCTGTTTATTCTTGGTGCTTTTTTATGCTGAGTGCTTTTTAAGGGTAGTTAAATATATGTTTTAGCTTATTTGCTTATTTGCTTATTTCTTATTTCATTGTGTTTTATTAAGCCTAGCAGTTTTAAGTTAAAGCTAGCAGTACTAACTTAAAAAGTTAGTACTGCTAAGTTTTATAGCTTATTTCTGGCTTATCTGCTTGTTATCCCTAGTTTATTTTTGCTCTTATTGCTTATCTAGGTAGGATTAGTTAGTTGTTTTGCCTCTTTTCATTTTTCCCACCAGCTTATTTAGCTAAAAGGCCTTATCCAATTTAGCATTTTTAGCACTTAGAGTAAAAAGCAATTCTGCTTCTTTTGAGATTATTTTCCTTCTTACTTTTCAGTTCAAAAAACTGTGGTCTTTTTAAAAGTTGCTTCTTTTTATAAGTATTATAAGTTTTAAACAAAAAAAATCATTCTCAAAAGTTATATTTTTGGGATAATTTAGTTTTTTTTTACTCACGTTTTTACTTTCCCATCTACGTCTTAGGATTTAATTATTCTAGCTTTCGTTTTTAGGTTTTCCTTAATTGTTTTTGCATTATAAATAGAAAAACCAAATCCCAATCTTTTTCCATTCAAGCATCGTTATTCAAACCAACTTTTGACTTTCCAATTCCGCTCCTCAACGCTGAAACGACAAGGAACTTATGTTTTTTGCTTTGGTAAAAAGCACTTGATCTTGAGGCTTCTTGAGCTACGGTACTTACTTTTACTATAATTGATTTAAACTTTCAACCCCCAAGAAGTTGATTGTCAATTTTTGGCGCCGCTGCCGGGGAGGAGTGAAAGCGTTTGTCGTCTCGAAGCTTGATTATTTGTGCTTTGGTAAAAAGCAATTTTCACACCAATGAGAGAGACTGATCATATGGATAAACTTGCAAGAATGTACCTAAAGGAGGTTGTCATGAGGCATGGAATACCTGTTTCAATCATTTGTGATCGCGACCCGAGCTTCGGCATCCAACTTCTGAAGGTCATTTAAGAAATGATTTTAGGTACAAATTTGGATATAGAGTTACTGCGTCCAACCACAAACAGACGGGCAAAGCGGAGAGGACCATTCAAAACTCTCGAGGGTTATGTTGTGTGCTTGTACCGATCGACTTTGGAAAGGTTGGGTTAACCTATTGCCATAGTCGAGTCTCATATAACAACTAGTATCAGCTAGCATCAAGGCCGCACCTTTTGAAGCAATTATGGTCGAAAGTGTCGTTCACTATTTGATGGACCGAAGTTGGAGAAGCTCAAATCCTCGGTCAAGAATCTAATTCAAGAGACGCTGAAAAAAATCGTACAATCAAACAAGGATGCAAGACCGCACGTAGATCGACAGAAGAGTTCGCGATCTAAGCGCAAATGATGGATTCCAAAGTCGGGGAATAAGGTTATGCTTAAAATTTCGCCTTGTAAAGGGGTCGTAGTTTGGCAAGCGGGGAGTTGAATCCTAGGTATGTTGACCTTTCAACGTGTTAGAAAAGGTTGGAGTGGTTGCTCCTACAAGCTCGAGCTTCCACTTAGATACTAAGCAGGGTCACAATATTTCATGAAAATCGTAGAACGTGAAGTTAAACGGTGAAGCGAAGCGATATACATTAGTCAAGGTTCAGGAACTCCAAGCGAGGTCCTGAATTCACGTGGGAACGCGAGGACCAATTCAAGAAGAAATACCCACACCTCTTCACAAGACCGCACCGTCGTCAAGTGCTACATCGTAAGCCTTGAGGACAAGGCTTGTTTAACAGGGGAAGTCTATAACACCCTGTGTTTTCAAGTCATTGACGACGTCAATAAATCCATAATGTATCTTTTGTATTGTACATGTGTGCTTTAAATCGTATACGTTAAGTTAAATCGCGTAAGCAAAAACGATCATTCAATGTAAACGGGCTTCAAACAATTAAATGGTTTACATCAAGCAAGTATTAAATAATTATTTTGAGAATAATTATGGTCATTGTTCATTTATTTTTATTGGTTACGTAAATTTATTACGTTTCACGATAAAGTACGTTTAGACGTACCCGGAACGCTTCAACAAATACCCACGATTGTACCCAACACTCAAAGTTTTATTAAATTTACCCAAGTTAATATTACTTTAACTTTGTTTTTATAAATTAGAAATTATTCAAGACACAAATGATTGCAGTAAACATCTTTAAATAAAAAGCTACAATAGTACTTGCAGAATATTTTCAGAGATAATGTGTTAATCTATCAAAAGGTTTCTAGAAACCCTTATGCCCCCTCTCATCCCCACAGCAATAACAACACTTGGAGACAAAGGGCACACAATTTTTACACAACTTGGACTTGCTAAATTCATCTTTCATTTAAAACTAGCCTTTCATGTCAATTTGATCCATGTCTTCCTTAAGACCATTGAACTATGTGCTTGAATCACTATACATTCTTTTTTTACCATCCTATCTCTTATATTGTTCAAGTATTCAAGAGACGATAACACATGATGCAAGACACTTAATAAAATCAACAAACGACTCTCTTTTGGCTCTCCTATAAGCCAGGCTCGCAAACACCCCTTTTATAATAAATCCATTAACAAGTTTTTATACAACCTATACAGTCATTACACCATCATTCCTAATATTACTTAAGGGGTTGCACGCCTTGGTTAACCATTTACAAGTATAGAGCATGATAGGAGATATGGTTTCTATTTGGAAAACTAGGGTTTCAAGTGTGCAAGCTTTGGTTTTAAGTCTAAGCAAGGGTTTAGCACTTATTTCTCATCACCATCATTCATCCTAAGGTCATCTATAAACCTTTATACTTTCATTTTATGAGTTATATGTATATAATGTGCTATGTAGCAAAATCATCACTTAGGATATGCTTAACTTGTAAAAAATGGATTTTTCTTGTAATACTTACTTTTATGTATATGTTATCATGTTACATGGATGATATATTGAGGTTTATAAGGGATACATATGTTTTTTACAATCTGGTTCAGCTGAGAAGTGTTAATGCTAGATTAGGGTTTCTTATGGTTTTTCTTATAAAGTACAAGTAAAAGTGATAATACTGCTTTGTAATCTTGTGAATATTAATTACCATGGGATTATGAGGACAATGAATGAACTCTTGGACATGAATATAAGTATCACATATGTCAAATATAGTTTTTAAAGGATTTCTGTAAACTACTAAGTTGATAAAGAACATAAACTAGTTTATTATAATAGTTTACACATTGATATTAAGGGGGCTGTTTGGAATCCGATATTTCTCCAACTGTGGGTTTGAATTTAGAAAAATTATACGACTCATGGACGATTCATAAAAGTAAAGAACCTCGAAAAACGGATTAATAACGAAAAAGTTACGCTAATTAGAGTTATAAGTTAATTTAAAAGGGTTTATAATATAACTGTTATAAAAATTATACAAAAAAGAATGTTTGGTATTTTAAACAAGATTATACATTTTTTTAGGAGTCTAAAACATAAGAAACGTAATTTTTTGATTAAAAACGAAGAAGTTATGAATTACGCGAGTTTATATACTTAAAATGTATAAAAATAATTTTATAAAACCATTTTTATAAAAGTTATTGTTCATGACAGAAACATTTATTTTTGTAAACCTCATAAATAGATAAACTTTCTATTATGAGTATGTGCTCGGAAGAATGCTAAAAAACGGAGCTATAACGAATACAAATACGACGTTTATCGGGTTTACGATTAACTAAAACTATAATAACTTTATAAATGGTGTGAACAGTGTGAAACAGTAAAAAGTATTGTTCATCTGGGACTAAAAATATGAATATGAAATATATTGATAAACTGACTTAATACAAAAACCATTGGAATAAGAAACGCAGAAACGGACTTGAAACGCGAGGTTACGCCTGCTTTATACATTGAGAAGTATGAACGTTTTAAACTTATTTAAAACCACAATTTTAGCAAACAATTAGTGAGTTTGCTATATTGAATGATAATATGATAGTAGTTTCACAATGTGATTAGTACTTAATACGACCTTAAATTTAATAGGTTGTTTATTGAACGATTTGCGTGGACGCATTATCTGTTGATTATACTTGACGTCGCTCACTCCAGGTGAGTTCATAGCCACCACGTTTTACTGATTTATTTTTTTTTTCTACAATTTTTTCAGGGTGAGAAAACCATGCAATGTTTTATTAATTGCGACACAGTGGTTAAGTTTTTATATTATTGATTACCATATTGCCTAAGTAGCGATAACCTAGTTGAGCTCTTTTTTCATGAACTGTCAGTTATGATTGTGAGCACGAATGTTATGAATAGATCTATGGGATTGACTCCGTTCGGGTGATTAGCGATCACTGGGCAAAACGATCGTATACCTTGTCGAACATAGGATGTTGCGGATTAAACATATTCACGGCAAATGTAGGCCATTTGTATGTTATTTCATTTCTGTCGAGCTTTAGTGTCATCGAGCTTAGGGTAACGTATTACATTTTTATGATGTCTGCATCTGTTTGCATTTTTCATACACTTGGGAAATATGTGGATCTACAATATACGATTTAATCAAACCTATGAATTCAACGAACATTATTGTTGGACGTTTTAAAGCAATGTTTTTCAGGGGATCAGTAAGCACGAGGGTACAGGGTACAATTGGTGTTTTGATTTGGATATCATGCATTAAAGATTTTGTCGCATTACATTTGTAAACTGTTATGGCCTAGAAATCTTTATATTTTGAACAATTGGAACAAGTGAAGCTTCGGCTTATGTAACAAAATACTTTGTTGAATTCCAATGTATCAGTTTTAAAAGACTTTTTGTCGTTTCTATTTACTTCTTGTGTTATTGATCTATGAGGTAAAACACGACCTGCGTACCTTTTTCCGATGAGACCCAATTATGGGGGTGTTACATTCGGTATCTAGAGCCAAGGTTATAGAGAACTAGGTCAAATGTTATTTGCTGGCACTTTACCGTTTCAAACATTACATTCATTTACAAGAGGTTGTCACGGACATACTTGATCCATAGTTGTTTACATTAGTTTGTTATACTAGATGCTACATGATTAATATACGTTGTTCATATTATTGTCGTACAGTTACTATAAGAGTTAATTGTATATTATACAAAGAGGAGTTTGCATTGCTTTCGCACAACTCTTCATTTATTTATATGAAGGTGTTATTTATATACTATAGGGAACATTTCCTTTGGGCAAGGTAGCACTACAAGGGGATCGTAGAGTCCTAGCGCTACCTAAGCATCTAAGCTATCATAATATGCTTTTCTTACCATCATTATTTGGCCATGAACGCATATGCATATATTTACATACGGTCTTATATAATATATTTATTTATGTTAAGTTTATTGCTGTTGTACAAGCTATCAGGTTTTCATCATCGACGGTTACACTACAGTCTGTCTTAATAATTCCGAGCTCCATGGAGATTCAGTGAGCTTTTATGAGGAGCTAGAGGAACCAATGAAGGATCAACCTCTACCTGGTGATGCCTCACCTACAGCCCTATCACCGGGCTACATTGCTGACTCAGATCCAAAAGAGGACGAGGAGGACCCTGAGGAGGATCTTGCTGACCATCCTACCGACGAAGGAGACAATGATGCTAATGAGTCATCTGATGATGACGATGATGATGATGATGTTGAGAAGGATGAGGAGCACGAGGAGAAGGAGGAGCACCTAGCTTTGGCTGACCCTTCTGTTGTACCTACAGATGATCCTGTCCCCTCAAGCTGAGAATATAGAGGCATTTGAGACTGATGAGTCTGCCTCTACACCGCCCATCTCTCCACCTCTCCACATCATATCATCTTGTTGTCTGAGACCAAATCTCGTGCAGTACGGATGTCTATTTAACACCATACTCTACGATCACCATCTGCTGAGGCATGCATTACTGAGTTTGCTGCTGCACTACCTTCATTACCACCACCACCAGAGAATATTATGTCACTTACAGATAACACAAGAGTCTAGCATCTAGAATCTTGAGAAGCACCCTGGCCCATAGACAAATAGATTTGTTAGTGTAGCTCATTTTGTATTATATCCGACTAAACTTGAGTAATACTTGGTTGGTAGCGTTAATGAAAAGCTTGTACTCTTTAACTCAAGTAAAACGATGTATTAAGTATTAACCTACGTTGTTGGTTATGATCATGCTACTGTATGATGTGGATTTATTTATGTCATGGTTAATTTTTTTCTTATTACTCGGCACGCGTGGTCCACTTTATATATATGTTGGGATCATGGAGTGTCATGATTTTCCCTTGGATGAAACTTCATATACAGTTTGTTCCCTGTGATCTTTAGGAAACCATGACAATTGTTAATCAAGGGATGAGTGTTAAGGAAATTAAGCGGGTTGTAGCCTAGCGAGTGGCTAATGCAATCGAGGCTATTACTATTTATAAGACAAAAACCAACATAGCCCGCAAGTCAATGAGTCAGACCGAATGACAAGAATACAAAGTAGCAGAGAATACTAGCAACAAGAGGAAGTGGGAAGGTAACCACAATAGAAGCTCAAGTCAACAAAACAAAGAGCATAAGGTTCCTAGATCACACACTACATGGCCAATTAACTAGAAGGCATATGCTGGATCTCTACCTTTGTGCAACCAGTGCAAATTTCACCATAATGGACCATGCACTGTAAAGTGCGGAAATTGCAAGAAGGTTGGACACATAATCCAAAATTGTAAAACACCTGTTACTACTAGGAATCAACGAACTCTCACTTGTGATGAGTGTGGAGGTTTGGGACACTTAAAATGTGTGGACATATACTGGAAATGAAAAGCTTATTAAGACTCTAGCGCCACAATGTCTAACATTAAAACCTAAGGAGAGACCCTCATGTATTACCTAGTAAACTCTAAGAGGAAACTTCCTTAGCATTTAATTCCAATTTAGTAAAAATGTGTTGTACTGCTTTTGAAACCTCGTTGTACACGTGGATGATTTATATTATCTATCCCAACTTATCGTCTCATGGAAAAACCTTGTCGAATCTTCACTCTCAGTGCAAAAATCCTGAAACAATTTTTGACCTTTCAAACATTGTTGCAACCACGTTATAAACCAATTTCACTACCACATGATAAGTTATTTTACTAATCACCATCTTACTATCGCTGAATAAACAAACATTTTGTAAACTATTTACAATCATTTCACGAATACCTTATGAAACAATTTTCATCACATAAATTATTTTATTGACACCCTATCAGCTATTTAGCTACTGTATTGTAAACTATCATACGATTTCTGTAAAAACTCTTTTATGGTATCCTATCAATAACATCAATCATCTTGTAAATACATTTGGTATCTTGTTAACTCTTTGATACTTCCTTTATACTTCATCTCTTGATGACATGCTTAAAACATCTCCGATCTGTCTTTTATCCAAAGCGTCAAAGACTAAGAGCTGGTTATGGCACCGTCAGTTATCACATCTCAACTTCAGTACTTTTAACAAGCTAGCTAAAGACGGTCTTGCACAAGGCATTCCAAGACTTAAATTTCAAATAGATCATTTGTGTTCAGCATGTGCATTAGGAAAAAGCAAGAAATTCTCTCATCAACCCAAAGCTGAAGACACTAACCAGGAGAAACTATATCTTTTGCATATGGATTTATGTGCCCCGATGCGTGTGGCGAGTATTAATGGGAAAAGGTATATCTTAGTGATTGTTGACGATTACTCACGATTTACTTGGGTTAGATTTTTTAGGACAAAAGATGAAGCTCATGAGGCCATCATCAAATGCATCAAAAATATTCAAGATCGTTTGAATGCCACTGTCCATAATGTTCGAACAAATAATGGAACCGAATTTGTCAATCAGACACTTCGTAAATTTTATGAAAATGTTGGCATCTCGCATCAAACATCTATTGTCGGCACTCCTCAGCATAACGGTGTTGTCAAAAGTTGAAACTAAACTCTTGTAGAAGCTGCTCGTACAATGTTAATATTTTCTAAAGCTCCATTCGTTTTATGGGCAAAGCAATCAATACAGCCTGTTACACCCAAAACCGTTCTTTAATCCGCCTTTGATACAACAAAACTCCATATGAGCTTATGCAAGATAAGAAACCAGATTTATCATTCTTTCATGTTTTTGGTTCACTCTGTTATCCTACCAATGACGATGACGAGCTGGGTAAATTAGATGCAAAAGTTGACGTTGGTATTTTCATTGGTTATGCGCCCGCAAAGAATGCATTCAGAATCTACAACAAAAGAACCCTAAAATTTATAGAAACAATTCATGTGACATTAGATGAGCTGACATAAATGACTTCTGAACAATTCAATTCAGGACCTAGGCTTCATTCTATGACTCCTGCTACATCCAGTTCAGGACTCGTTTCAAACCCTATTTCTCAACAACCTTGTATTCCACTAAAAAGAGATGATTGGGATCGCTTGTTTTAACCTATGTTCGATGAATACTTCAATCCTCTATCAATTGCTGTTACTCCAGTTCAAGAAGTTGCTGCAACAAGAGTTGTGGTTTTAGCCGATTCTCTTGTGCCGACTTCCATTGACCAGGATGCTCCATCAACAAGTATTCCATCAACACAAGAACAAGAATATTCTCCAATCATTCCTTAAGGTTTTGAAGAATCACCAAAAACAACACTTTTTCATGATGATCCACTTCATGAAACTCTTCATAAAGACTTGACTTCTCAAGGATCATCATCTAATGTGAGACAAATCCACACTCCATTTGAACACCTTAGTAGATGGACTAAGAATCATCCTATAGCAAACGTGATCGGCGATCCTTCTCGCTCTGTATCTACGTGAAAACAACTCGAAACTGATGCCATGTGGTGTTACTTTAATGCCTTCCTAACTTCTGTAGAACCAAAGAACTTTAAACAAGCAATGACAGAACCTTCATGGATCGATTCAATGCAAGAATAAATTCATAAATTTGAAAGACTAGAAGTTTGGGAATTGGTGCCGTGTCCAGATAAAGTGTTATTGATCAAACTAAAATGGATTTATAAGGTCAAGACGGATGAATTTGGCGGGGTACTAAAGAATAAGGCTAGACTAGTTGCTCAAGGATTCAGGCAAGAAGAGGGAATCGATTTCGAGGAATCATTTGCACCGGTTGCTAGAATAGAGGCCA
The DNA here is from genome assembly GCA_026074375.1 of Tanacetum coccineum. Lineage (NCBI taxonomy): Eukaryota > Viridiplantae > Streptophyta > Magnoliopsida > Asterales > Asteraceae > Tanacetum > Tanacetum coccineum. The sequence continues at coordinate 25,883 of BQNB010039371.1, read as the reverse complement.
TCCGTATCTTCGTAGCAAACACCGCTCATAAGAATATGATGATATACCAAATGGACGTCAAAACGGCTTTCTTAATTGACGAGCTCAAAGAAGAGGTCTACGTTTCTCAACCAGAAGGATTTGTTGATCAGGATAACCCATCGCATGTGTACAAGCTGAAAAGGCCCTCTACGGTCTCAAATAAGCACCACGTGCATGGTACGACATGCTGTCAAGCTTCCTAATCTCACAACATTTCTCCAAAGGTGTAGTTAATCTAACACTCTTCACACAAAAAGCTGGGAATGACTTATTACTGGTACAAATTTATGTTGACGATATAATATTTGCATCCACTAATACTGCCATGTGTAATGAGTTTTCTAATCAGATGACCACTAAGTTCAAGATGTTAATGATGGGGCAGATGTCATTCTTTTTAGGATTACAAATTTCTCAAAGTCTCAGAGGCATCTTTATAAACCAATATAAATATGCTTCTGAAATTGTTAAAAAATATGGTTTGCTTACTACTGATTCTGTCGACACACCGTGGTTGAAAAGAATAAACTAGATGAAGATCTAAAGGGGAAACAAGTTGATGCTACACTTTACCGTGACATGATTGGATCCCTTATGTATCTTACATCCAGTAGACCTGACCTTATCTATGCAGTCTACATATGTGCTCACTATTAGGCAAAGCCTACCGAAAAGCACTTATAAGCGGTGAAACGAATCTTTTAATACCTTAAGGGAACCATCAACATGTGTCTCTGGTACTCGAAGGACACCGATATGTCACTAACAACATATGTAGATGCCGACCATGCGAGGTGTCAAGACACTAGACATAGTACATCAGGAAGCGCTCAGTTCTTAGGTGACAAACTTGTTAGCTGGTCGTCTAAGAAATAAAAGAGCACTGCCATCTCGAGTACAGAGGCTGAATATATTGCCTTATCTGGGGTTGTGCTCAAATCCTGTGGATGCGTTCATAGCTAACAGATTATGGCTTTCAATTCAATAAGATTCCTATGTACTACAACAACAAGGGTGCGATTGCTTTATGTTGCAACAATGTTCAACACTCACGAGCCAAGCACATCGATGTTCGCTAACATCTTCACCAAACCTTTGCCACGAGATAGATTTAACTTCTTGATTGAAAAGCTAGGTATGAGAAGCATGTCTCCAAAAACGTTGAAACGTCTGGCAAAGGAAACAGACGAGTGATGGTGGTAACTCATATCCGGTATATATGTATATAAGAAAACATAAAAAATCCAAAAAGATTTTTCATTTTTATAAAAATTTTCTAAAAAAAGAAATCAAAAATCAAAAAAAAATTAATTATAAAAATGCAAAAATATGTTTTTATGACATGCTTTCTAGCATCGATAATATTTACAGCTTCCGAAATGTCATTTAATAATGGCACAAAGCTGTAAATAAAGTTCGAATAGAAAAGATGTCATATGGCTTGCTATTATTTCAGATAGCAACCCGGTCATCATCTTAAAGGCAAGTATTACAAAAAGAAAACTTGACCTCACAACGGAAAATTTATATTTCTCGGGAATGAATTACTTCATATTCATTCAAAGGATTGTGATTACTTTGCATCACAACTCGTGCTTCCTATATTCCATAAATGTACGTGTCAGTGTGATTATGTGATTAAAATAAGAGAAATCGTTTATAACACCCCGTGTTTTAGGGTCATTTATGACGTCAAGAAAATCACTAATTATTTTTCGTATTGTACGCGTTTGCTTTTAAATCGTAATCGTTAAGTTAAATTGCGTAAGCTAAAAATTATCATTCAATGTAAACGGGCATCAAACAATCAAATGTTTACATCAAGCAAGTGTTAAGTAATTATTTGGAGGATGATTATTAACTTTGTACATTTTATTTTTATTGGTTACGTAAAGTGTTTACGTTTCGCGATAAAATACGTTTAGGTATTCCTGGAACCACCAAAACTTTTCTACGCTTCAACAAATACCCATAATTATACCCAATACCCAAAATTTACAAAATAACATCACAAATAATCCTATATGGCCGGATATACAAGTGAGCATACAAGATATTAGCTTACAAAACACTTTCCCTAGATTTCATGGGATGATCTCTACTTTTAGGAACATCTAGATATTTATCTCAAGACTGTCATGTTTACTTGACCAAGACTTTCCTTAAAACCCTAAGTGTTTACTTAACTATGTTCTAGGTATATAATGCCTTAGCTAAGATAGAACACACACTTCTCTCATTTCCAAGGTGTAAACAACAACAAAACTCTCCCATTTCCTTTACCATAGCCCACGGCTAAAAGACAAAAACCTAAACCATCCATACAGTTTTTATCTACAACATTTCCAAGTGTTCCTACATCATATCTAAGATAACCCAAGAAGGTTTGAAGGTTTGGTTTAAGTTTTACAAGTGTTAATCAAGAAAGGTTCAAGATTAGGGTTTTCTTGATATTGAAAGCTAGGATTTGTCATCTAAACAAGGGTTTAGATTATATTGTTCATCCTCATACATCATATTAAGATTATCTAAAAACCTTAATCTTTTTACATTAATGATTTTATGTGTATATAATGGCTATGTAGTTAATCATCATCTAAGAACTTATTTACTTGTAAAAATGATTTTTACACTTGTTTATGATTTGATAAACTTTTATATATGTTACATGGATGATAATATTATGTTATAATGGAAGTATAAGTAATGTACAAGTGTTGGTTATGTATAAAATGTATATGTAAACAAGTTAACTAAAAAGTATACTTATAAAAGTTCATGGTTAAATAAGTGTGTACACATTTGGATCTTGTGATTCTTGGATAATTTATGGACTAATCATGGACTAGATACCCTAAGGATGTAAGACATGTGATATAAATGGTTATAAAGGACTTGTAACAAAGTGGTTAAACTAAAAAGTTATAAAAACAAGCTTAAATATGTTTTTATGAAAAACTTCAAAACCTACTGTAAGAATTCGAAATTTAACTTATTTATTTTATATATTTTTTTAAATACTACATGTCACAAGGATCGTGGGAATGTAGAGAACTCGAAAAACCGATTTATAACGAAGGAGATACGCTAATTTTAAGTTATACGTTAATTAAACGCGTTATAAAAGAAATTTTATAAAAACAAGTTATAAAATACTTCTAATATGTAAGGTTTGTTATTTTTCTCAGATAGTAAATATTTTTAGGATTCCAAAACAATAAGAATCGTAATTTTTCAATCAATAACGAAGGAGTTATGAATTTCGTAAATTTACGATAATAAATACTTTTATAAAACTATTTCTATAAAATTTACTGTTCATCTCAGACATGAACATTTTGAAAACATCATAAATATGATAG
>BQNB010039371.1:0-17500 GCA_026074375.1 Tanacetum coccineum | reverse complement strand
TCTTATATCAGATCTTAGGAACATAATTCAATCATTCCTTAATCAATGCGCTGAAATATAACCAAAAACCTTGAGTTCGAACCATAAAACCCCAAAAACCAACCCCGACCCCCTTTTTGCAATCTTACCCATGTTGATGCCTTGTTCTTAAATTAACTCATCACATGCAACACAACAGCTTACACACTCCTAGAAGTAGATTTCTTCACTTCTCTTAGCACCAAATTGAACCACATCTCATTCTTCTAGCCATATAAGTCGCGGCAAGCATAAGGGCTATCCAACACATCACTCTACCATTCTAGCTTGTATGACTCCTCATCTAGACTTCACACATCAGTAGATAGCATGTACACATGTCCAACAACAGATCTTGAAGCTTGCTTAGCACCCTTGGTGATTTCAGTATAAATAGAGCTCTCTAGTCTTCATTCAAACTCGCACCACCCATCTCCTCTCTCAAACCCATAAGGCAGCAATCCTTTGCTCCCATATGATCCTAGGATCATTCAAAAAGTCAGAAGTAAGCCTAAAGATTGAAGCCCCAGAGTAAAGATACAAGGCGTACATGAAATACTACCCGAAACGACCCAATTTCCACCATTTTGATCATGAAAGCTTCAAACCCAGGTTTGGGAATGTCTACTTCTGGCTACTCCACCCTTATAATTTCATAGGATTCCAAATATACTCTTGTTAAAGTTTCATAACTCAATTCATGCTCAAGTTCCCATTTGACCAAAACCGTACACCCGAAAACCCCGAATTTGCGTTTTTCTTAAAACTAATGTTATAATGATTAATATTTGTTATAATCTATCCTAATCATGCTTAACTAATGATAAAAAACCACTATGATTAAAAAGGAATTAACTTAAAACCCACGCTTTACATTTGAAACCCTAATTTGACCCTTTTACTTACTACTAACGAATCGTTATTTTAAACGTGGTTCGTTAAAATCTGACATATTTTATTTATTTAACTTATAAATATTCTTTGAAATGTTATAAAAGCTTGCATGCAATTTGGTCATATTGTAATTATAACCATGTAGGGGGGATATATCGTAACTTTCTGAACTTATAACTAAAGGGCTGAATATGTCATTATCAAAGTATAACTAAGGGTCTATTATTCACTTTTCAAAGTCCAATTTACTGTATATCTTTCAAAGTTGAAACCAAAGTCGTAAAAATACAAACTCTAGACTAATCTCAACTTTTCAAACCTAGGTCCTTAAATGTAACAAATTCGAAAAAATATAAAAACGTGTTCAAAACCTCTCAAACATAAATTTAATTAACGTTCCCGTGCTTAACATTTCCAATATTGATTAAAAACACTTAAAACGATCATCGAAGCTATATTCTACCACAATACTGGGAGCTTCATATTAAGAGTTTCATCTTGTATTCCGTTTCTCACTGAGATGTTGGTTTACATTTAAAGTGCCCTACTCCTCAGACGTTTACTGAATGACTTTCTAGTTATATGCCCAACGGTGAGACAATTATTCCAAACTTTCCATCAACTCCTAACAATATTGAGCACTCTTGAAACTTTAGGTTCAGAGACAATCTTCCTAACTCAACATCTTACTCAGTTGCTTACGTCCCGTTTACTATCATTGCTATATCAACCTTCCTGTTAAATTGTGATAGTCGTTCCTAGCTTTTCATTTTGGCATATTTATTACATCTACAATAACAGTGATTTAAGCCTCGCTTTTCAATCTTTTGAAGTTTTAATAAACCCCGGGAACATGCTTATTACAAACTCTTTTATATACCGTTTAATCCTCATACAATGTGATTTCTTTTCAAAGACTTAATGAGTGTCATAACTCACATACTTTATAAATCCTGTGATACCACTATAAACCATAATGCACGTGTTTTGCTAACTATATACATATCCTGATATATTAATTCCTAAATACATGAAAAATAATTCTTGTGGGTAGTATCTCCCAATATTTCTTAATGTCTCTTTGGTAATATCTCCAATATTTCTTTAAGGTCCTCTTTGGGGTAATATCTCCCAATTATCCTCTTTAATATCTCTTTGGGTATATCTCCCAATATTTCTTTAATGTCTCTTTGAGTAATATCTCTTTAATATCTCTTTGGGTAATATCTCTCAATATCTCTTTAATATCACTTTGGGTAATACTCCCATATCTCTTTAATATCTCTATGGTTCATGAGTTTAGTAAATAACACTGTTCTCCATGATAATACATTCTCATATAATAAAGTTTTCCCATGATAATTATCCCTGCAATACCATAGTTACACTATAACTTTATTCAAACTGTTATCAACCTATGAATTTCACTCAACCTTTGTGTTTGACTATTAGCAATGTTTAACTTAGGTTATTGGAGCAATATACCACGATTGCATGACAATGAAGATGCTAAACACATTTTACATTCCACGTATTTAATAGATTTTGGGAACCTGCCTTTGTAAAACTCTGATTTGAAATAATGATAACATATCATTGAACAAGTCCTTCTTTTGGGTCTTTTCATGATTATGATTGTTGTTTCCAGGAAGTAATACCCCAGAATAAGCTTCCTGCTGCGATATTGTAAAAATTGGGGTGTTACAGATTGTATCAGCATCATGGTTAGTGAGAACAAGGCAAAACCTTAACTATAACCAAATTCTTTGTCCGCCATCAAAGTCCTCCGTGCCACTACATTCCGGAACAATATAAATATAGCAAATCTATTATACTAATACAATAATAACTATGTTTATTTACAAACTAGTTGTTAACAAACGATGTCTTCTCCAACCACTCTACTTCCAGATTGAGATGCTTTTTCCTCTATGAATACTTAACTATACTTCTCTCATCAGATTATTTCCCAGTTTCATTGAAGCAATTCTTTTAACTTTTCGAAAACTCTACGATAATATGATTCCACCGTATTTCTCCTCTTTCTACAAAAATACTTATTGAAGAACGACAACATTTTATGCTAAGAATCCCCTATTCATCACTATATCCTATTACATCACCGCTATTTTGACTTTATCTTCATATTACCACCATCACAACTAGTTAATCCTCGATAATCTTTATTCTTGAAGAACTGTATCACCTAAGAAGCCGAATTATTCCTCCATCTTCTTCCACACTACTATAAGTTATCTACTTCACCTTGGAATCACACCTGAAATTGTATCACCATCTCCTTCATTTTAACTCCTACCTCACCTCAAATATTTTGGAATCGGAAAAAAAGATGTATCTGAAACCTCATGAGGACAAATCGCTAATATATTTGAATTACTTAGATGAACTCTATCGTTCACCACATCAGAAAATGAGGAAGACGTATAATAAATGACATACAAAGGAATAGTGACATACTAAAACGCACTCAAGAAAATCATACTCTCAGATTTATCAAACTTCAGAGAAGCGTATAGGGCAAAAGGAAAGATTGCTTGCTCATTATCAACCACCCCCAGAATTTCCGATCTTGAACAAATCATTGATAAAATCCCAAAGCTCGTCACCAAACAAATCAGGAAGAACTTAGATGTCATCTACCAACTCAAAATCATCCAAACTATTAAACTATTTATGCTATCCTAAGCCACGTGATGTATGGTATAAATAAAGACGCTTGTCAAATCTTTACCTCTGTACGAGTAAAAAAAGGCAGTTATTTATAAAGGCAATCCCGTTATTACCTTGTTGTTTCTTAAATTACCACCATTATTCATCTCATCAATCATTCGTCATCACCATTCATCATTCAACCGTCATTTGCCATCATTATCCTCTGTCTTTATGATCATACCATAACCTCTAAGTCTAAAAGTTTCAAAAATAAGCATTATTCTTTAAGCATTTTAGCATCACATTCTCTTACTTTTCAAAACTTATGATGTCATTCATAGTCGTGTTAGTCCTATTTTGATAGGATTGCCTCCAAAGACTCAACATCCGAAACACCAGCCATAACTTGATGCCATCCGGCCTACTGACTGCTGAGTTTACAGCAGCCCTAGAACACAACTGATGCCATTGGCAATGCTAGTAATCTTACTGGACTCCTCATGAAAACAGGAACTACAAAGAGTTTATTCAGCTGTCAACCTCTGCTTTAATTGTACGAAAGGAGCATAGGCCTTATTCGCTGTTGAACGAACCGAATCCGGATTCCCTCGAACAGATGTGCTGAGGACAAAAAAGTATCATTTGCTACTGGTACTTTAAACTGACGATCTTATCCTGCTGGAATGCATATGCCCAACCTAAGGAATAGAGCAAGATAATCGAACCACCCTATACTAGTTAAAAGGCTTTCTGACGAAAAGTATATGTCCCCGGACAGAGATCAGAAAAATGGAAGAGGACTTCACAATCTGAGTTAAAGGGAATGATCTTAATCCCTATGTTAGAAGTATTCCAAGAATTAACCACCATGTGTCCAAACTGGTGCCAAACAATGAGAAACACTTGAACTTTTATCGAGGTCTACCTCGCAGCATTGAAGGAAACGTACAGTCCTTGAAAACCGCAAACCTTGGAGGAAGCCATTAACATATCCCTAGATGTTAATGGATCAGATAATAAAACGCATTCTGTGGCAAAAACCAATGACCATAAACGAAAATTAAGAAGATAAGAGAAACACCATCGAGAAAAAAAAAAAAAACAATCACACAACTACCCAGATACCACTACAATAATACCCACTTCAACATCGCAAAAATGACAACTACCAAATAACCACAAAAACACACTGAAGATGATTACCACCACCACAAATAAAGACAAAACCTGTTAGGACATATCCTCCCAAAGAACCATGGAAACCTTCCCCTTTGTGTACAAATTGCACCCTGCATCACACAGAATCACTGTCAAGTGTCGAACCTTGCAACAAAGTGGGTCATCTGACCAAAACTGCAAAGACAAAAAGATCAACCGCTGAAAACACTCTTGAGGAATTTAACTCTCATCAAAATGCTTCTTCAATCTAAAATCCCCAAACACAATGCCTCGTCGTCTGTTACTTTATTTCTACTACAAGATACTTAGTCTTAATATCAACTCTTTTTCATATATAAAGTTCGTATGTAAAGTTATCCATGAAATAATAAAGTGATGATTCCATTACATCTTGTTATCTGATGATATCAAAACTCCGAATCGTTGTCCAATACTACTAAATTCATTATGTTCAAACTCAATACTCTCCTCATACCTTGCAAAATAAATTTTCCATCCTCATTATATGGCGTCATTTTTATTTTTTTGATACAATCAACATTTGAATATTATCTAACAATTTCCATTTTTCTACACATTACCATATTGTGTTTTTATGCTTAGTAATAATGATTATGATCATCTTATTAAATGGATTAGGTCACTTCTTTATTGAAATAAGGAAATTATAATCCCTAAACTATGAATTTATAAATTACTCATTACAACGATTGGAACAGCTTCTTTTTGTAAAGTGACTATTAATAAATAAGTAGCTAAGTAAATAACCATACGTACAACAAGTTCTTTAATCCGTTTGTACAAACAATCCCTTAATCATTATCCTTATTACCTTCATTACTACCTTCATCATCTATTCATTTCAAAATATGTATCTCACGTGATTAGCAACTCTCTAACAAATTCATAATCATTCCTTGACATTACTCATTCCATGATCTCCGTATTCTAAAATTCTCTGTTATATTCTCAACATAATTAACAAGGAAACACACTAGAATCTAAACATGTCAAATATTTCAATACCACTAGTATAAAATTTTGACAAAGACTTGTGATAGCATTCTTATTCGATTTACTTTTAAAGGTTAAATAATAACGATATCTTTACGATCTAAGTAGCGCAACGTATTCTATCCACCCAGATTCTACCAGAATCTAGAGAAATTCTATTGATTGTCACCAAGAGGTGTGATCTTGAAAATAAGTAGATGTGTGAAAAGAAGTAATTATAATTATGGTACGTAACATAATTATAAATAGCATCACACACGAGAACTTGTCACCTTGATTAGCTAACTTAAATTCATACAATGTCAACTTTAAATTAAATCTCGGACGAGATTTCGTAAGGTGGGAGAACCATAACAACCCAAGAATTTTCATAAACTAATTTTTACTATTATCACAATTATACGGGGAAATTTTTCGCTTTATTACATTACTTGTATTGTCAATATCTCAGTATGTCATGTAACTTGCATAACTAAAGTAGACGAGCTCACGCAACCTATCTATGGCAATCCTGTCTTCATATATGACAAGCAAACATCATAACATGTCAAATCAATATCAATAAAAACATATTACTCTGTAAATTGTTCCTAAAAGGTACCATTTGCAACATCATATCAAAACAGGCTTTAAACCATTATCGGGTATCTCTAAACCCTAATTTTATGGAAGGTTAACCCCTAAAGTGAATGCATAAGCTACTAAATCATATGTACTAAGGCAATATAAGATCTCATTTGAAATATATAATCCCTTCAACTAAAGGTACGAAATCTCTACAGCTCAATGTACAAGTCCATTAAGCATGATCTCCTAAAAATAGTCTTTTTACCTCCGTTTTCATTTTAATTTCTTCACCACCACTTTTGTACAAGCTACTACACTCAATAACAATGGTAAACCAATTATACTATTCATAATCTTTCATACACAATTTTTCTCTATAACCCTAATTCAAAAAGTCCAGAAACCCTAACCTACCAAAATGCTAAACCATGAACCCTTACTGGTTTTTATCCATTATAAACCTAAACCAATACCCAAATAAGTTTTAATAACTTAATTTACAACATTATAAATCATGTTCCATCATCATTTCATCATTCTACTTCAATTATACAAGAAACGAATCCAAGAAACCCTAATTATGCACTGAATGTAACTTTGACCCATTTTCTCGTTTCTAACCACTTTATTCTCAAGTAAGTAACCAAGAGTCATTATAAACCCATAAAATGAGTTTACAAACCTTATCCTCCATAAACCCATCCTTGCTTCAACAATTACAAGAATTACAAAGCAAGAAACCCTAAAATGCCTTATATAACCCTAATTCTAAGCTACGTCTTATTCTTTCAATTCAACCCATTTACCTAAAACCAATGATCAAACTTCATTGATAAAACTTTATTTAAGCTCTAGATCTGCATTCCATCATCCCTAATCAAGAGTATCAAAATAATAATCAAGAAAGTCAAGAAAACCCTAAACCGGGCCCTTATCAAGCCCGTGATCCATTTTCCTCAATCTAACCCGTTTTAACCCAACCAAATGCTAATATTTGTTAATCCTCTTATATCAAATCTAGGACAATAATCATCATTCCCTTAATCAAATGCGACACGAAATAATAACCAAAAACTTAAGTTCAACTATAAAACCCCAAAAACCTACCCCGACCCCCGTTTTGCCAATTCTTCCCATTTAGGCCTTGTTCTTGCAATGAACTCATGCACATCATACACAACACTTACACACCTCCTAGACGATTATTTCGTCACTCTCTTGCACCAAATTTGAGCCACATCTCATTCTTTTAGCCCATATAAGTCGCGGCAAGATAAGGGCTATCCACACCCATTATTCCCCCCCCAAAAAAAAACTCTAACCATTATAGCCTTGTATGACTCCTTATCTAGACTCACACATCAGTATACATCATGCACACATGTTCCAAGCGGAACAGATAGCACCCGTTGGTGAATTCAAGTATAAATAAGCTCTCTAGTCTTCATTCAAACTCGCACCACCCAAATTTTCCCCCCCCTCCTCTCTCATACATAAGGCATCGAATCTTTTCTCCCAAAATCCTAGATCATTTAAATAAGGTCAAGAAAGTGAATGCCCTTAAGAATTGAAGCCCTCGAGTAAAGAAACAACGTACAGTGGAAAACTACCCAAACGACCCAGTTCCACCATTTTTTGATCATGAAAGCTCCAACCCAGGTTTGAATTGTCTACTTTCTACTACACCATATATTGTTCAATATGATCCTAAATATACTCTTGTTAAAGTTTCATAACCTAATTCATGCTTAATTTCCATTTTGATCCAAATCTAACACTGAAACCCTAATTTCGCGTTTTTCTTAAAACTAAATGTTATAATTAAATATTGTTATAATCGTATTTTAACATCTTAACTAATGTTAATATAACCACTTTATTGATTAATGAAAGGAATTGAACTTAAAACCCCACAGGTTACATTTTGATACCCTAATTTGACCCGTTTTTACTACTACTTAACGAATCGTTATTTTAAAACTTGTGTTGCGTAAATCTCATATTTTTAGTTTATTATAACTTTATAAATATCTTTTGAAATGTAAAAGAAGCTGCATGCATTTTGGATAATAATTTGTATTATAATCCCATGCTGGGGGTAATATATCTAACTTTTCTAAAACTTATAACTAACGGGGCTGAATATGCCATTTTATCAAAGTTTTAACTATAGGGGTCCCTATTATGTCACTTAAAAAGTCCTAAGTTTTTACTGGTATATCTTTAAAAGTTGAAGGACCAAAGTCGTAAAAATGCAAACTCCAAGGACTATTCTGCAACTTTTCAAACCCTAGGGTCTAAAATGTAACATTTTGAAAAAGTATAAAAACGTGTTCAAAACCTCTCAAAACATAACTTTAATTAACGCTCCTCGTGCTTAACATTTCCAGATATTGATTAAAACACTTAAAACCGATCATCCGAAAGCTATATTGTACCACAATACTAGGGAGCTTCATATTAAGAGGTTTCATCTTGGTATTACGTTCTCACTGAGTTGTTGGGTTTACGATTTAAAGTGCCCTAGCTCCTCAAACGTTTACTGAATGACTTCTGAGTTATGATGGCCCGAACGGTGATACAATAATTCCAAACTTTCCAATCAAACTCATAACAATATTAAACTCTTAAAACTAAAGTTCTAGAGTACAATCTTCCTAAGACTCAACATATTTACTCAGGTTGCGTGACGTGCTATGTAACTACATTTCAATATCAACCTTCCCTGTTAAGAATTGTGATAAGGTCTAAGCTTTCATTTTGGAATATTATTACATCTACATGTCAGTGAGTTCATAGCCTCGCTGTTCAATCTTTGTGACTTTTTATAAACCCGCGAGGGTGATAACATGCTAATACAAACTCTTTATATACTCTTTTTATTTATCTCATAACAATGTGATTCTTTCAAGACTTAATGATTCATAACCTCACATACTTTATAATCTCTGTGGATCCTCAATAAACCATGAATGCAAGTGTTTTCTAAACTATATGCTATCCTGATATATTATTACCTAAGTACATGAAAATATCTCTTCAATATCTATTTGGGTAGTGTCTCCCAATATTTCTTTAATGTATCTTTGGGTAGTATCTCCCAATATCTCTTTAATATCTCTTTGGGTAATATCTCCCAATATTTCTTTAATATCTCTTTGGGTATATATCTCCCAATATTCATAAATCTCTTTGGGTAATATCTCCCAATAATCTTTAATATCTCTTTGGTAAGATCTCCCAATACTCTTTAATTTCTCTTATGGATTCATGATTTTAGGGTATAACACTGTTCTCCAGATAATAACGTTCTCCATGATTATAATGTTTCCATGATAATTATCCCTGCAATACCATATTTTACACTAAACTTTTATTCAAACTGTTTATCCAAACCTATGAATTTCACTCAACTTTATTTTGACTTTTTAGCATGTTTATTCTCAGTTATTGACAATATACTCACGGATTGCATGGACAATGAAGATGGCTAAACCTGTTATCATTCACTTTGTATGTAACTAGATTTTAGGACCTGCCTTTGTAAACTCTGATCTTTGAAAATGAATGATAAACATACCTTTTGAACAAACGGCCTCTTGAGGAGGACCCTGAGGAGGATCTTGCTGACCATCCTACCGACGAAGGAGACAATGATGCTAATGAGTCATCTGATGATGACGATGATGATGATGATGTTGAGAAGGATGAGGAGCACGAGGAGAAGGAGGAGCACCTAGCTTTGGCTGACCCTTCTGTTGTACCTACAGATGATCCTGTCCCCTCAAGCTGAGAATATAGAGTACGGATGTCTATTTAACACCATACTCTACGATCACCATCTGCTGAGGCATGCATTACTGAGTTTGCTGCTGCACTACCTTCATTACCACCACCACCAGAGAATATTATGTCACTTACAGATAACACAAGAGTCTAGCATCTAGAATCTTGAGAAGCACCCTGGCCCATAGACAAATAGATTTGTTAGTGTAGCTCATTTTGTATTATATCCGACTAAACTTGAGTAATACTTGGTTGGTAGCGTTAATGAAAAGCTTGTACTCTTTAACTCAAGTAAAACGATGTATTAAGTATTAACCTACGTTGTTGGTTATGATCATGCTACTGTATGATGTGGATTTATTTATGTCATGGTTAATTTTATCTTATACCTCTGCACGACGTGGTCTCACCTTATAGATATGTTAGGATCACGGAGTGTCATGATTTTCCCTTGGATGAAACTTCATATACAGTTTGTTCCCTATGATCTTCAGGAAATGATGACAATTGTTAATCAAAGGATGAGTGTTGAGGAAATTAAGCAGGTTGTAGCCCAGTGAGTGGCTAATGCAATCGAGGCTATTGTTATTTATAAGACGAAAACCAACATAGCCCGCAAGTCAATGAGCCAGACCGAACGACAAGAATACAAAGTAGCAGAGAATGCTAGCAACAAGAGGAAGTGGGAAGGTAACCACAATGGAAGCTCGAGTCAACAAAACAAAGGGCATAAGGTGCCTAGATCACACACTACTTGGCCAATCAACAAGAAGGCATATGCTAGATCTTTACCTCTGTGTAACCAGTGCAAATTTCACCCTAATGGACCATGCACTGTAAAGTGCGGAGATTGCAAGAAGTTTGGTCACATAACCTAAAATTGTAAAACACCTACTGCTGCTAGGAATCAACGAACTCTCACTTGTGATGAGTGTGGAGGTTTGGGACACTTAAAATGTGTGGACATATACTGGAAATGAAAAGCTTATTAAGACTCTAGCGCCACAATGTCTAACATTAAAACCTAAGGAGAGACCCTCATGTATTACCTAGTAAACTCTAAGAGGAAACTTCCTTAGCCTTTAATTCCAATAGAAAAATGTGTTGTACTTTCTTTTGAACCTCGTTGTACCCGTGGATGATTTAAATTATCTATCCAACTTATGTCTCATGGAAAACCTTGTCGAATTTACTCTCAGTGCAAACCACTCCCTAAACAATTTTGACCTTTCAAACATTGTTGCAACCACGTTATAAACAATTTCACTACCACATGATAAGTTATTTTACTAATCACCATCTTACTATCGCTGAATAAACAAACATTTTGTAAACTATTTACAATCATTTCACGAATACCTTATGAAACAATTTTCATCACATAAATTATTTTATTGACACCCTATCAGCTATTTAGCTACTGTATTGTAAACTATCATACGATTTCTCGTAAACTATTTTATTGGTATCCTATCAATAACCTCAAATTCATCTTGTAAATCATTTGGTCATCTTGTAAAACTCTTTGATACTTCTTTATACATCATCAAATTTTGACGAAAATGAGCATCGCATTATTAGCCCTCAAATATACATAGCTTGATCGCCTATGTATAATTTAGGAAGGACTATGCCATGTTGAGAGTAGTCACCAGATAACATTATCAATAAATCCATTTTGCTTACATCTTTGAAAAGCAAAGTTTTGTGTGCGTATTCATAAAACGCATTTACTTTTGGAAATCGAATTAGTAACCATAGCAACTAAGCAGACCTTCACTCCATCTTACTATAAAGTTCGCATCATCTTATACCAAATCCTAAGCCAAGACACATCACTAGTCGCCCTAAGACAATTCACTATCGAATTTGCTCACCATTAGAGAAATTACTAAATCACCCATTCATCATCAACTTAATGCCGTAGAATTTGGTTGTTTCAATGTCATAATTAGTATGGATTAGTTGGCGAGATACCAGGCCGTCATTTTTTGTGATGAAAAGATCGTTCGTGTTCCATTTGGAAACGAAACATTGATTATTCGTAGTAACGAAAGCAACCGTTCAAACGCGTCTTGACTAAACATTATCTCGTGCACTGAAACGCAGAAGTACATGCTAAAAGGATGTCAGGTCTTTTTGGCACATGTTACTACAAGGGGGACTGAAGAAAAGTCGAAGGAGAAACGACTTGAGGACGTGCAAATCATTCAGGATTTTCCCGAGGTATTTCTTGAAGACTTGACGGGCATTTCCACCTACCCGACCGTTGGCGCCTTCCAAAATGAAAGAGTTGTCGGAGCAACTGCAAGAACTATCCGACAAGGGATTTATAAGACCCAGTTCCTCACATTAGGGAGCTCCTGTCTCAATTACGAGGATACAGTGTTTATTATAAGATAGGCATGCAAGCAGGTTATCACTAGCTTCGAGTACCGGAAGAAGATATTCCGAAAATGGTATTCAGAACTCGGTATGGTCAGTACGAGTTCCAAGTTATGCCATTTGGTTTTACGAACGTACCAACGATATTTATGGATCTTATAAATTAGGTATGCAAACCATATTTGGATAAGTTTATGACCGTCTTTATTGACGATATATATATATATTAATTTTTCAAAGAACAAGGAGGAACACGAAGAACATCATAAGGCAATTCAAGAATTGCTTAAGAAGGAGGAATTGTATATCAAATTTTCTAAGTGTGAATTTTGGATTCCCAAAGTACAATTCATAGGTCACGTGATTGATAGTCAAGACATTCACGTATACCCTGCCAAGATCATCGAATCCATTAAAGATTGGGCATGTCCTAAGACACCAATGGAGATTCATCAATTTTTAGGCCTTGCTGGGTATTACCGAAAATTCATCAAAGGATTTTCGAAAATTGCCAAGTCGATGACCAAGCTCACTCAGAAAGGAGTTAAGTTCGATTGGGGAGACAATCAGGAAGCTGGCTCCCAGTTATTAAACCAAAAGTTGTGCAGTGCACCAATTCTGGCTTTACCTGAAGGAAGCAAAGATTTCGAAGTCTATTGCGATGCTTCGCATAAGGGATTGGGTGATGTAGTAATGCAAAATGAGAAAGTAATTTCTTATGCATCACGCCAATTAGAAATTCATAAGGAAAACTATACGACTCATGAATTATAACTTGGATCGGTAGTGTTTGCTCTAAAGAAATAGAGGCACTATTTGTACGAAATCAGGTGTACGGTGTACACTGATCACAAGAGTTTACAACACATTCTTAATCAGAAAGAGCTGAACATGAGGCAACGTCGTTGGTTAGAGTTGCGTAGTGATTACGATTGTGAGATTCGTTATCACCCAGGAAAAACAAATGTTGTTGCTGATGCTTTGAGCAGGAAGGAGCTAATTAAACCATTAAGAGTTTAACTATTGGCTTAGATCTTCCTAAACAAATCCTAAATGCTCAGACCAAAGCACGGAAACCAGAGAACCTCAAGAACAAAAATGTAGGAGGTATGATCAGGAAGGATATACCAAAGGAGAAGTTAGAACCCCATGCGGATGGAACTCTATGCTTAAATGGCAGGAGTTGGTTGCCATGATATGGTAAGTTGAGGACTGTGATTATGCACGAGTCCCACAAGTCAAAATACTCTATCCATCCGGGTTCTGACAAGAACATGAAGAAACTATATTAGTGGCCCAATGTGAAGGCCGACATCGCCACCCATGTTAGCAAATGTTTGACATGTGCTAAGGTCAAGGCTGAACACCAAAGGCCATCGGGTTGTTGGTGCAACCCGAGATACCTCAATAGAAGTGGGACAATATCACTATGGATTTTGTCACAAAGCTTCCTAAGTCGTCACAAGGTTGTGACACCATTTGGATGATTGTTGACCGACTTACTAAGTTTGCAATTTTTGTACCAATAAGGGAAACTGATCCCATGGAGAAACTGACAAGAATGTACCTAAAGGAGGTAGTCACGAGGCATAGAATACCCATCTCAATCATTTATGAATCGCGACCCTAGGTTCGCATCAAATTTTTGGAGGTCACTTCAAAAGGATTTGGGTACTAGCCTAGATATGAGTATTGCGTACCATCCATAAATTGATGAACAAATACAGAGGACTATTCAAACTCTCGAGGATATGTTGCGTGCTTGGTTGATCGACTTTGAAAAGGGTTGGGTTAACCAATTGCCATCGGTCGAGTTTTCATATAACAATGGCTATCACGCTAGCATCAAGGCTACACCATTTGAAGCAATTTAAGGTCAAAAGTGTCATTCACCTGTGTGTTGGACCGATGTTGGAGAAGTTCAACTCACCGGTCCAGAAATAATTCAAGAGACGACCGAGAAGATCGTCCATATCAAGCAAAGAATACAAGCCGCACATGATAGGCAAAAGTGTTACGCCAATTTAAAGCGTAAGACAATGTAAATTCAACTTGGGGATAGTGTTATACTTAACATTTTGCCTTGGAATGGGGTCGTACATTTTGGCAAACAGGGGAAGTTAAACCCTAGGTATGTTGGACCATTCAAGGTGATGGTAAAGGTTGGAGCCGTTGCTTACAAACTTGAGCTTCCTCAAGAGTCGAGCAAGGTTCACAATACGTTTCATGTATCCAACTTGAAAAAGTGCCATACCAACAAACTATTAGCCTTTTCGTCGGATGGACTTCATATTACTTACAAGCTCCATTTTGTCGAGGAACCAAAAGTGTCATGCCAACGAACCATTAGCCATTCCGTCAGATGGACTTCATATTAATGACAAGCTTCATTTTGTCGAGGAACTAGTAGAAATCATGGATCCTGAAAAGTTTAAATCGATTTGAAACAAACGTCGATATCCATATTGTCAAGTTGCGTTGGAACTCTAGGCGAGGCCTGAGTTTACATTGAACCTAAAAAAATATTTTGCGTGGATCTAATTTCGAAAGAAATTCCACATCTCACTTCATTAAAGACCGCACCTGGTGTCAAGTGCCGCGGCTTAAGCCTTGAGGGACAGGCTCAGTTAATGGGGGGGGGGACTATAAAACCCCAGGTTTGAGGGTAATTTATGACGTCATGAAATTCACTAATTATTTTTAGTATTGTACGCGTTTGCTTTTAAATCATAATCGTTAAGTTAAATCGCGTAAGCTAAAAATTATCATTCAATGTAAACGGGCATCAAACAAGTAAATATTTACATCAATCAAGTGTTAAGTAATTATTTGAAGGATGATTATTAACTTTGTACATTTTATTTTTATTGGTTACGTAAAGTGTTTACGTTTCGCGATAAAATACGTTTAGGCATTCCCGGAACCACCAAAATTTTTCTACGCTTCAAAAAATACCCACATTTATACCCAATACCCAAAATTTACAAAATAACATCACAAATAAGCCTATATGGCTGGATATACAAGTGAGCATACAAGATATTAGCTTACAAAACACTTTCCCTAGATTTCATGAAATGATCTCTACTTTTAGGAACATCTAGATATTTATCTCAAGACTTTCATGTTTACTTGACCAAGACATTCCTTAAAACCCTCTAAGTGTTTCCTTGACTATGTTCTAGGTATATAATGCCTTAGCTAAGATATAACACACACTTCTCTCATTTCCAAGGTGTAAACAACAACAAAACTCTCCCATTTTCTTCACCATAGCCCACGGCTCAAAGACAAACACCTAAACCATCCATAAAATTTTTATCTACAATATTTCCAAGTGTTCCTACATCATATCTAAGATAACCCAAGAAGGTTTGAGGGTTTGATTTAAGGTTTACAAGTGTTAATCAAGAAAGGTTCAAGATTAGGGTTTCATGAAATTAGGGTCTTCTTGATATTGAAAGCTAGGATTTGTCATCTAAACAAGGGTTTAGATTATATTCCTCATCATCATACATCATATTAAGGTTATCTAAAAACCTTAATCTCTTTACATTCATGATTTTATGTGTATATAATGGCTATGTAGTTAATCACCATCTAGGAACTTATTTACTTGTAAAAATGAATTTTTACACTTGTTTATGATTTGGTAAACTTTTATATATGTTACATGGATGACAATATCATGTTATAATGAAAGTATAAGTAATGTACAAGTGTTGTTTATGTATAAAAGGTATATGTAAATAAGTTAACTAAAAAGTATACTTATGAAAGTTCATGGTTAAATAAGTGTGTACACATTTGGATCTTGTGATTCTTGGATAATTTATGGACTAATCGTGTACTAGAGACCCTAAGGATGTAATACATGTGACATAAATGGTTATAAAGGACTTGTAACAAAGTGGTTAAACTAAAAGGTTATAAAAACAAGCTTAAACATGGTTTTATGAGAAACTTCAAAACCTACTATTAGAATTCGAAATTTAACTTATTTATTTTATATTTTTATAAAATACTACATGTCACAAGGATCGTGGGCATGTAGAGAACTCGAAAAACCAATTTATAACGAAGGAGATACGCTAATTTTAAGTTATACGTTAATTAAACGCGTTATAAAAGAAATTTTATAAAAACAAGTTATAAAATACTTCTGATATATAAGGTTTGTAATTTTATCAGATAGTACATATTTTTAGGATTTCAAAAAAATAAGAATCGTAATTTTTCAATCAATAACGAATGTGTTATGAATTTCGCGAGTTTACGATAATAAATACTTTTATAAAAGTTACTGTTCATCTTAGACATGAATATTTTGAAAACATCATTAATATGATAGAACTTTTAATAACAAAGACGAGCTTGAAAGAATCACTAAAAACGAAGCTAAAACGAATAAGATACGACATTTACGGGTTTTACGTTAATTAAAGTTATAAAAATAAGTTTATAACTGTCATGAACAGTAAAAACCACTATTCACCAGGGAATCCAAAATATAAAAATGTAATATTTTGATATATCGACTTAATACGAAAGTGTGGACGTAAGAAACATCCCAAACGAGCTTAAAACGAGAAAGTTACACACTATTTTATACTTGTGCACTATTTCCTGACATGAATAGTGTTGGTTCGTTTTTAATAAAAAAAATTGCGAAACATTTTAGGATCATTTATATAATATTTATACTTATTTTAAACTTTATAAATATTATTTTACCAAGGGCGATTGAACTAGTTATGCGATTATACGAGTTCAAATACATGGTATTTATTTATCAAATGCGATTTAGTCATGATTTCACAAACACGATTTGATGGTGATGTAGCTATATAGAATTATATATGGTAGTAGTTATTCGAAGTACTTCGTACTTATATGACCTAAAATTAATTAGGTTGCATTCGGGTGTATTTGTGACGCATTTTCCTGTTGTGATTTACATTGTTAAACACATCCAATCGAGGTG
>BQNB010039370.1:0-48104 GCA_026074375.1 Tanacetum coccineum | reverse complement strand
GAGTATGCGGGTCTGAAAGTCACAACATCACATGAAGGCAATATCCCACAATAAGGATGATTAAGAGATTTAAAGAGGATGGTGATCTCAAAGAAAGCTCAAAGATCATTTAAGTCTAAGGAACAAAGCTCAAAGATCACTACTTGATGTACAACGATAAATGTTGAAGAATCAAAAGACTACAAGCCAGAACCAAAGATTAATTCAAATATAATGCTAGGATTCAATTTGTACTTTCTCGGGTGACCTCCCTTAGGGGGAGATTGTTAGGATTATGAAAATTCATGTAAAAGACTCGGTCACCTCGTGTTATATCTAGCATAGGTTAGCTAGTAGTCTTAGTTTTAATTGTTTAGTTATCGTACAACTTATGGTGTTGGGTTGGGTCTTTACCCACTTGTTAGCCCACTCCATGGCCCTCTTAGGGGCACCAAAACCCTTGTATAAATACCCCTTTACAGCTATAGGAAGAGGTTGGATGTTCATTTTTATGATAAGCATACATTAAGTAACTTTCTCTCTCTAAAACTCTTATTTTCTCTCTCTAAGAAATCGGCCCAACCCTAATCCATACCTTGTGTTATGATATCCAATATACTACAGTATATAAGAGTGAGGAAGAAGTTGCACCTAAGATTAAAACAGTTGAGATGTTTAATAAACCTAGTTTTGCTAAGATAAACTTTGTTAAGTCTACTAAGCAAGTAAAATCCCCTAGGAACACATCAGTTGATAAAAATAGGCAAAACACACCTAGTACTAGAGGAAATAAGAGAAACTGGAACTAACAGATGTCTCAAAAATTAGGGAATGATTTTGAGATGTTCAACAAAGCTTGTCATGTGTGTGGGAGTTTTGGTCATTTGAAGAATGATTGCAATAACTGGTATAATAATGGAAGATTTGCAAAACCAGTTTGGACCAATGTTCAAAGGGTGAACAAATAAAATTCTCTAAATTAACTCACCCCAGTCCAAAAAGAAACATGGTTCCAAGAACAGTCTTAACTAAGTCTGGCCTAATTTCACTTAATACCGCTAGACCAATTAATACTGTTCAACGAAGAACAACAGTGAATAATGCAGGACCCATGAAAAATGTTATTAATAAAGCATATTCAACCGCTAGAAGGCCTTTTAACAAAATAACAGCAGCTAATAACAATAATTTCACTAAAAAGGTTAATACTGTTAAGGGAACAAGGGTTAATACTGCTAGGCCAAAAGTAGTTCTTAGTACTCTTAAGGGAAACAAGGGAAATGTTGTTAAGGCTGGCATGTTGGGTTTGGAGACCAAAGCATAAAGTTTTAGACCATGTCTCCAGAAACAATGGGGCATCAATGTCCTTTAAAAGATTTAACTATATTGATGCACAAGGCAGATCCAAGTCAGTAATGGCTTGGGTCCCCAAAAGAAACTAATTTTCCTACCATTATGTGCAGGGCAATCAACCATAAGATTTAAAGGATAAAGGAGTGATTGACAGTGGATGCTCTAGGTACATGACAGGAAACATATCATATCTTACAAATTATGAAGATATTGATGGAGGATTTGTTGCCTTTGGAGGTAATTCCAAAGGAGGGAAAATTACTGGGAAAGGTAAAATAAGAACTGGTAAATTGGATTTTAAAGATGTGTATTTTGTAAAGGAACTAAAGTTTAACCTCTTCAGTGTCTCACAAATATATGACAAGAAGAATAGTGTTCTTTTTACTGATACTAATGAAAGTCATGTTTTGATTAAAGTTCCTAGAAAGGATAACATGTACAATGTTGATTTAAAGAATGTTGTTCCTCAATGAGGTCTCACTTGTCTCTTTGTAAAAGCCACATCGGATGAATCTAATCTTTGGCATAGGAGGCTTAGACATGTAAAATTCAAAACAATGAATAAACTGGTAAGGGGAAACCTTGTAAGAGGTTTACCGTTAAAACTTTTTGAATTTAATCAAACCTGTGTTGCTTGTCAGAAGGGAAAGCAACACAAAGCTTCTTGTAAGACCAAAACAGTCAGTTCAATCAGCCAACCATTACAAATGTTACACATGGATTTGTTTGGCCCAACATTTGTAAAGAGTTTAATAAAAAGACGTACTGCCTAGTTGTCACGGATGATTTTAGTAGGTTTAGTTGGGTTTTCTTTTTAGCCACTAAGGATGAAACTAGTGTGTGGAAAACTAGAAGGGGGTTGAATAGTTTACCTCTTTTTAATTTATGGTTTTAAAGTGTTTGTAAAAATTCTAGATTCGACTTTATGTGAATTCAACACTTGCACAATATAAACAATACACTTATCTAAACAATTAATAAGATAGTATGAGAAAATAATGCAAGACAAGAGATAAGAGTAAGAACAATCAAACCACAACGCGAGGATTTATAGTGGTTCGGTAACGAAGCATCTCTTCGCCCTACTCCACTCCCCGAGCACCTAACTAGAGAGTTTTCTTCACTATGTCAAAAAGCTCCCTTATGGCGGAGAAAACCGTACACAATGTTGCTTACATCGATTTGCGACACAAAGCTAAATGTCGAGTTCTAATCTTAGGTAGAATCAATCTATCACAACAGGACTTCACTACTTGTTTACAACTTCACAACTTCAAGACTTCTTCACAACTTTAAGACTTCTTTTCACTACACTACTTATATCACAACTATCTAACACTACTTGGTAAGATCACCATGATCTAACTATACTTACAAAGATCGCTAAGATCTAGCTACTACACATAAATACAAGATATATAATTAATTTTCAAATATGTGATATGAATGCAACAAGGTTGCAATACACACTAAGGTGTAATACTTTGTCACTTGATGATGGAAGTATTCTTCTCTTGCACTTGAGGAATTAAGCTTGAATCACTTAGAAACAAAGCTTTATGATTAAATGATCAAAAGATTCTAGAGAGGATATGTGGGCTATTTTGAGCAGAAAGAATGAGTGCAAAAAGTGAGAAAATAGTGAGGAATAGTCCAGTATTTATTGGACAAACTAGAAGAGCGTCAGTCTATGGGAGGCCCCCCTAAATAGGTGGGTGGTTCCCTTAAAATTAAGGGGGCCGCCAGTGTATTTAAGGGGGTAGCCCTAGACTAGGGACTCCCCAGTTTATCTTTTGTGCAAGGGGGATTTTCTAGAACTTTTCTAGCCGTTTTAGGTTCAAAATTTTGAATTTCAAAATGTTTATTTTGAATAAAACATTTCTTTTAAATGTAGAAAATGTTTTGTGATGTTTATAAAACATTTTATAAAAGTGTGAGATTGAATAAAAATTTCCTTTGATCATAAAATGCGTTAAGCATTTATTTATTCATACCTTTAAGTGATATAATTTTTGAAATGAAAATTTACTACTAATTACTTGTTTACGTTTAATTTTACATTGAACGTTTTTATATTTTGTGATTATCAAAACGTAAAGATGTGAAAAATATTAATAATGTTTTTAGGCATTATTTTTATCAACAATCTCTCCCTTTTTGATGATTACAAAACTTAAACTCATTAAATGTAAAATTATTTTTAAACAAGTATTTAGTAAGTTTTATGTCATTTCTTCCTCTTTTTGTAGAATCAAAAAGGCATCGTCGAGGATTGCTAGTAAAATCAATGGAATAAATGCTCCCCCTTGATGTGTGTTCCCCCATGTTCGAGGGCACCAAGGAATCGAGCTATGGTTTCTTGGCTACAAAAATGAGTTAGAACAAGACAAATATTTCTAACATGTTGCAAGAAGGAAGGAAAAATATGACAAGTGCAAGCAAACATAAAAGCAAAATATACTTTATTCATTTAGGACAATGTGTGAACAACACACAAGCATACATAAATAGAAAAACATATATGCTTTAGAAGCATATTAATACATAAAGAAAAATCCTAAATATCCATAGAAGGATTTTTGACTTGCTTGCGACACAAAAGGGTTTGACGATTATTTGGAGGCATATTACGAGATTAGTTGGTTGGAGAGTTTGGAGTGGAGGCGGTTGTGGAGGGATAATCTCTTTGAACTCTAGGTGGTGGATGAGGTCGAGTGAGGAGGAATTCAATCCAATTGATATCTTCACTTAAAGAAAGGAATTGTTTTTGGGTGAAGATGCAACAAGGGCAATACCCAACATGGGTTTTAACTTGGTTAATGTTAAGGGTGTGTGGTAGGTTTGGAGAATAAGGTGATGAGGGAATGTTGTTTTGTTATTGAGAGAGATGCATGGCTAAGAGGTTTGATAGGTCTTGTAGTTGATTAATGTTATAACACCCCGTGTTTTCAAGTCATTGACGACATCGATAAACCTACTATTTATTTTTAGTGTTGTACGCGTTTGGTTGTAATTTCATGTATTATGTAAAATCGCGTAAGCTAAAAATTATCGTTCAATGTAAACGGGCACCAAACAATTAAACGTTTACCTCAAGCAAGTATTAAATAATTATTTTGAGAATAATTATGGTCGTTGTTCATCTTATTATTATTGGTTGAGTAAAACGTTTATGTTTCGCGATAAATGACAATTAGGTATTCCCGGAACCACCAAAAATATTCCTACGCTTCAACAAATACCCACGTTTATACCCAATGCCCAAAATTTATAAAACTTTATCCATATGTATACATTTGTACACGTCTATATATGTATACCAATTAACCAAGACATGAAAAATTCCAAGCCAACACTTTATATAAAAGAACTACAACTTACATTTATTTATAACTAACATCAAAGTAGAAGTAAACTTTCACTTCTTTCTTTTTTACCAAGTATTATACCAACAAATATCTAGTAAGAAAACACAAACCCTTATATCATGGGGATAATCTCAACTATTTGATAACAAGAAAACATAAGTATTAATCACAAAGACCAACTAGTCTTCCTTGTTTCCCTCCTCTTGCCCCCAATGACCAAAACCTTCCCCCTTTGAAAGTCTTGGACTTCTTTGACTATCTATGATCATATATATGCATGCATATCAAGAGATAAACACACATACACAAAACACTTGGTGTAAAAGCTAAAAACTCTCTCTTTCTCTCCTTCACAAGCCCACGGCTCAAACACCCCATCTAAATAAATCCATAACAAATTTTCTTCAACCTATACAAGCCATTACACATCCATCCTAAGATATACTAAGAGGTTTCTGAGCACTGGGTAACCATTTTCAAGTTTTGAAGCGTAGAAAGTAAGATTAGGGTTTCAAACCTAATATAGGGTTTTTATTATTGCAAGCTTGGTTTAGAAATCTAACCAAGGGTTTAGATTGTATTTCTCATCATCATACATCACTTTAAGGTTATTTATAAACCTTTATGTCTTTACTTTTCTCATTTTTATAAGTATATATGTTCTATATAGTTAAATCACCATTTAGGGTTTTAAACATGTTAAATGGATAACTTGCTTATAATTTTGATTTTTAACACTTTTACATATGATATGTTATTGTTAATATCATGATAAAATGAACATAGAAGTATTCTACCTTGTTGATTTCGTGTAAAAATGGATAAATACAAAATTAGGGTTTTTAAAGTACTTAAGGAAAGTTATGTTTTCATGTGATGTTAATAACTTGTAAATCTTGTTAACTTGGACATTTGGACAATATGTGGACTAATGGACATATTTATAAGTAAGGCATATAATATACTTGGTATAAAATACTTGTGGTAATTTACAAAAGTAAAAAGTACATAAAACAAGCTTTAAATAAAAGTATACATATTAAACATAAAGGGGCTGTTTAGAATTCGAATTTCTAACAGTGGGTTTGACATTTTATAAAAATAATACGTCTCATGACGATTCGAAAAAGATAAGAAACTCGAAAAATGGATTAATAACGAAAAAGTTATGGTAAAAACAAGTTATACGATAAATAAACGGATTTATAAAAGAATTTTTATTAAACAATTTATAAAAATTATGAAAAAGAGCATGTTTAGTATTTTTAACATATTACACATATTTTTAGGATTCCAAAATGATAAGAAATGTAATTTTTCAATCAATAACGAAGAAGTTATGAATTACGCGAGTTTTCGACAATAAATACTTTTATAAAATGATTTTTATAAAAATTACTATTCATGACAGAAACTTTTATTTTTGTAAACCTCGTAAATAGATAGGACTTTCAATAACAAGAACGTACTTGAAAGAATCGCTAAAAACGGAGCTATAACGAATAAAATACAACGTGTACGGGTTTTACGATAACTAAAACTATAAAAATAACTTTATAACTGGTGTGAACAGTAAAAAGTACTGTTCATTAGGGGACTAAAAATATTAAAATGTCAAAATATGATAACTCGTCTTAATACCAAAGCATGGGCATAAGAAACGTTAAAATCAGGCTTAAAACGCGAAAGTTACGCCAGTTTTACTACAACAGAAATTATAAACGTTTTCACTCTATAACAACGATTTCTAAATTACAAATAGATGGTGATGAAGCTATATAGAATTATATGTGGTTACCAAAGTACTATATTACTAGGGAGTTTCATAATGAGGCCTCTTCAAGGTGGCGTATCGACGAGTTGTTGGATTTATAATTTAAAGTGTCCTAGCTCCTCATACGTCACTACATGACCTCTTAAATTATGATAGCCCGGATGATAGTATGATGTAACTAGCATAGACTTGTATATGATGTTAGTTAATCAAAGCGATTAGTGCTTATACGACCTATGTTAATTAGATAGGTTGCATTCGGACGATTTAGTGACGCGTTTTCACTTGTGAAGTATATTATCGAATCACTCACTTGAGGTGAGTTCATAGCCCCATTATCATGAACTGTCAATTGAATAGATGTAGTTGAGTATTACATTATGTGAGTGCGAACGTTATGAATAGATCTATTTGGTATTGACCTCCCCGTTCTGGTGATTAGCTATCACCGGGAACGAACGTTATAGCATGTCGGATTTGGGATGTTTCGAGTTAAACATCTAATCGGGCAGAATAGCAATATTTATTATTGCGAATATAATTGTCGAGCTTCAGTGTCATGAGCTTAGGAAAACGTAATCGGGTTTTGTGATGTCTGCATCTGTTGCATTATCACGGGGAAAGTCTTGCGGTCCTGCATATTATAATTTTATTAACCTATGAATTCACTTAAACATTTTTTGTTGACGTTTAAGAAATGGTTTTCAGAGTATGGTATAATTGGCACGACGGGGCCAGGGATAAATTTGGTGACACTTTTGGTTATCACGCTGAAAAAACTTTAGATGTAATATGTTTTGGGATTTGTATTGTCAATATTTTTAATATCAAACACTGAAACAAGTCAAGTAAAAGATGACATGATTTGTGTATACTTGTCTTTTATCAAATCCAATGTATCATTTTTAAACGACTTTTTGTCGTTCTTATATATATCTTGTGCAATGTTATTGATCTGAGAAGTAACACGCCCCGGAGACCCTTATTCCGCTGCGACCCAATTTGGGGGTGTTACAGATTGGTACCAGAGCCAAGGTTATAGAGAACCAGGTCAAATGTTTTGCTGGACTATAACCGTTTTCAAACATTGCATTCATAAAAAGGGGGTTTTTACGGGACACACTAGTTGTTGCATTAGTTAGTTATACTAAATGCATTCATAATTGATATACGTATTTATAATATATTACGTATATTGCAATATGAGCCTTATATAATATACTCATATAAGTTATTTCTGCTAGTCACAGTAGTCATGTCAGCTGATTCCGCAGTTACCTATACTTTTGTTCACTCTGAGGCACGATCATGGAGTATCCCATCTGAGGATCCTTACGAGGAGGCTGCCAGACAGTTACTGGAGCAGGCACCACGTTCTCCAGAGTATGTACCTGATCCCATGGAGCTGGAGGATCATGTACCAATGTATATTCCTGAGCATGAGCACCCTGAGGACTTAGTGCCAGCTGAGGATGAGGCACCTATAGAGGCATACATTACTGAGGTTGCTTCTGCACCTCCACCACCACCATCCTTTTTACCCTCACTTATCCGACCCCCACATACTAGAGCAGCCATGGCTCAGATGAGAGTTACAGCAACCTCTACCTATCATCCACTACTTTCATCAGGGACGCCACCATTGTTACCTATACCACTACTTGCACCATCCACTAGCTGCAGAGCTGATATTCCCGAGGCTGACACGCCGCCTCGAAAGAGGCTACTACTTATTGTTGCCAGACCTGGGTGTGAGGTTGGGGAGAGTTCTGCTGCTGCTGCTGCGAGACAGCCATGACACACTATGGCCTGTAGAGTCGATTACAGTTCTATAGACACTGTGGAGACTAAGGTCCGAGATACTGAGAGGAGGATGATGTCCGCCTTAGAGGTGGTCAACTTGAGGGTCAGTTACCAGGTAGATGTTCGCAGTTGAGAGAGTTCAGAGTTTTACTCACGACATCATGATGCCCAGAAGGATCGTGCAACTGTGAGAGCTGAGATTGAGGTATTGAGAAGAGAGAGACTTGCTTACAAGCAAGAGAGTATTCAGACCCGTCAGGACTTGGCTAGATCTGAGGCTTACAGCAGGGCATTAGAGGCACGGGTTATAGTGTTAGAGACTCAGGCGCGTCGCCACGAGTGGCAGCGTCAAGACACAGATGATCGCGTGACGAGGCATATCATGCGTATTCAGGCTTTGGAGGCTGGAGCACGCGATGACACCTTAGAGGATACTAGTAGTAGTGCCTAGGGTTACTTTTTTACCATATTTTAGCTATACTATATAGCCTGCTAAGTTTTTATGGGTTACTCCCAGCTAGCAGGCGGTATAGATCTTTTGTTTTGATTAGCTATCCGGTATGGATCTTTTGTCTTTTGTTTAGCTATGTTGTATAGCCTACTAAGTATTACGAGTAAGTCCCGGCTAGTAGGGCTCTAGGTTGATTTTCATTTTCTAACCTAGCGATAGGGAATCATTGTGTACCAAACAGATCATGTATATTTCCAGATTATATATGGAATGGATGTATTATGTTATGTCGATCTTGTGTTGGTTGTATGTTTCACTGTGTGATGTGATCTTATTTTATTTATGATGCATATGTTATGTCACGTTATGATTGTATTAAAATCTAACGGGTATTGTATTTTCTTGTGATTGAAGAAAATGGCACCAAAACGAACCACAAGGTCAACACCAGTCACATCAGCCCCAATAGCAACCACCACAACTATTACTAAGGCGCAACTTCAGGCCTTAATTGAACAAGGAATTACTGCTGCAATGGCTGAAGCAGAAGCAACCAGAGTTAGGAATGGCTACGCCACCAATGGTACAGGACTAAGGCCAGCACAAGCTGTTCGCGAATGCTCTTACTCGGAATTCTTGAAATGCAAACCTTTGGACTTTAAAGGCACTGAGGGAGTCGTCAGACTCACTCGATAGTTTGAGAAAATGGAGTCTGTGTTTAGCATTAGCAATTGCATAGCATCTTGTCAAGTCAAATTTGCGACTTGCACTCTACAAGACGATGCTCTTACATGGTGGAATGCCCATGTTAAGACCATTACTCCCGAAGCAGCTCATGTCATGCCATGGGCAACACTGAAGAAAATGATGACTGATAAATACTGCCCAAGGGGTGAGATCAAGAAGATTGAGACTGAGATGTGGAATCTTAGTTAAGGACGATGTGGTGGCCTACAATCGACATTTCAACAACTGCATGATGTGTGCCAGGATGTTTTTTTTCCAATATAATGAGGTAGATAAGATTGAAAAGTATATCGGTGGCTTGTCCGATATGATACTTGGCAGTGTAAAGGCAATCAAAGCCATAACCATGCAGAGGCTATCGAGTTTACATCTGAGTTGATAGATGTGGAAGACCCATGCCTATGGCTGAACGTCAGGAATTAAAAGAACAGAATGTATGATGATCTTTCCAAGGAACAATCAAAAACCAACAACTGCTGAATAAAGAGGCAGAACATGAGACAGGATGTCACTGAAGCTAATTAGTGACAGGAATCATATTGCCGGGGTTAAACCTCTGTGTCCAAGTATGATTATTCATGAGCTCCTTGGTCCACCTAGGTGTAATAACTGCAAAAAAGGTTGGCATCTAGCCAAGGGATTGTAGAAGTACCGACTTGATATGCTAACAACAACAACCGCAACAACAAAACAACCGGCAAAACAAACAACAACAATAATCTGGAAAGGGAAAGGGTTTGCTATGAGTGCAGAGCTCAAAGGGACACTTTAAAAGGAAATTGCGCCAAAACTCGAAAAACAATGACTGTGGTATTCAAAACTGGGAATGACAGGGCTTCACGAAGGTGTATGTGGATTAGTAATGCCTTGTGAGGGCGAAACTCAGACAACGTCGTTGCAGGTACGTTCCTTCTAAACAACTGCTATGCTTATATCTTATTTAATACGGGTGTCGATAGGAGTTTTGTGTCTACTGCATTTAGCTCTCAAATTGACATCACGCCATCTACCCTAGATCACTATTATGATGTCGAAACTAGCTGACGGGAGAATTAATTGGGTTAAACAATATCCTAGGGATTGCACAATTAACTTCTAAATAACTATTACAAAATAAACTTATTGCCTGTAGATACTTCGGTAGTTCGATTGCTATAATCGGTATGGATTGGTTGGGCAAAGTTACAAGCTGGTCTTTATGTGTGCCGAGAAGATTGTTCGCAGCCCCTGGGGAAAAGAATACCTTTTAATTAATAAACGGGGCACGGGGTTAGGTCAGGCGCTTGTGTTTGATATCTTGCGCCTATATTCGTGATGTGTGTGACTGACTTAGTTTTGTGAACAAAAAGATCAGCACTCTTTCCGAACGCCAGGCTGAGAACAAGAGGAAGTTGAATAACACTTCCAAGAACAATCAGAACCAACAACAGCCGAACAAGAGGCAAAATACTGGCAAAGCTTACGCTGCAGGGCACGGGGAGAAGAAATATTACGGCGGGTCCAAGCCGTTGTGTCCTAAATGCAACTATCATCATGATGGTCCATGTCCTCCCAAATGCCACAGGTGCAACATAGTGGGCCATCTGGTCCGTAACTGTAGGAGACCTACAAATGACAATACTACTAACAACCAAAGAGGCACGGGGACAAGTCAGAAGGTTAATTGCTATGAATGTGGGAATCAAGGGCACTACAAGAGGGATTGCCCAGAGCGAAAGAACCAAAGTCATAAAAACCAAATTGGAGGTACTAGAGCACATGGAGTGGTGCATACCTTAAGAGGAGAGGAAACCGATCAAGACCCTAACAACATTAAAGATGAGATCAAAGCTTAAAAGAGAAAGTTGTCTCGCTTTGCCTAATAAATCCTAAGTTGAAACTATCTTAGACTTTATCTCCTTAGGAGTTCTCGTTGTATTTCCCTTAAATTTCAGTTGTACGAATGATTTCAAATTATCTATCAAATTATCGTATTATGAGAATTTCGTCAATATTAACTTAGGTTCCTTATTTACTCTTACAAACTACTCTCACGAATATCATGAAATTATAACGCTATTTTGACGAAAATGAGCAATGCATCGTTAGTCCTCAATTATACATGGCCTGATCAACTATGTATAATTCAGGAAGGTACCATGCCGTGCTGAGAGTAGTCACTCTAAAAACCTCTTGTTAAGGAAACAATTTTCTACTTATATCATGTTTTGTGTGCGTATTCATAGAACGCGTTTACTTTTGGAAATCGAATTAGTAACCATATCAACTAAGCAGACCTTCACTCCGTCTTACTATAAAGTTGGCATCATCTTATACCAAATCCTAAGCCGAGAAGCCAAGACACATTACTAGTCGCCCTAAGACAATTTCGCTATCGAATTTGCTCGCCATTAGAGAATTTACTAAATCACCCATTCAACATAAACTTAATGCCTGTAGAACTTGGTAGTTTCGATGCTATAATCGGTATGGATTGGTTGGCAAAGTACCAAGCGGTCATTATGTGTGCCGAGAAGATTGTTCGCATCCCCTGGGGAAATGAAACCTTAATCATACACGGTGATGGAAGTAACCAGGGAAATGTGACACGATTAAACATCATTTCGTGCACTAAAACGCAGAAGTACATGGAAAAAGGATTTCCTATCTTTTTGGCACATGTCACTGCAAAGGAGGTTAAAGACAAGTCGGAGAAGAAGCGACTTGAGGACGTGCCAATAGTTCGAGACTTTCCTGAAGTATTTCATAAGGACTTGCCGGGTCCTCCACCAGCTCGCCAAGTGGAGTTTCAAATTGATTTGGTACCTGGTGCTGCACCTGTAGCACGGGCGCCTTATCGATTGGCACCTTCTAAAATGAAAGAGTTGTCAGAGCAACTAAAAGAACTATCTGACAAAGGCTTTATAAGGCCTAGTTCCTCACCTTGTGGAGCTCCGGTCTTGTTTGTCAAGAAGAAAGACGGATCATTCTGGATGTGCATTGACTATCAGGAATTAAACAAACTAACAGTGAAGAACCGTTATCCACTTCCAAGAATTGATGATTTATTTGATCAGCTTCAAGGGTCGAGTGTCTACTCGAAGATCGACCTAAGGTCAGGTTATCACCAACTGAGGGTTCGAGAAGAAGACATTCTAAAGACTGCCTTCAGAACTCGTTAAGGCCATTATGAATTTCAAGTTATGCCATTTGGTTTGATGAATGCACCTGCCGTATTCATGGACCTTATGAATTGGGTGTGCAAACTGTATCTGGATAAATTTGTGATTGTATTTATTGACGATATTTTAATATATTCAAAGAACAAGTAAGAACACGAAGAGCACCTCAAGCTAATCTTAGAGTTGCTTAAGAAAGAGGAGTTGTATGCCAAATTTTCCAAGTGTGAATTTTGGATTCCTAAAGTACAGTTCCTCGGTCATGTGATTGATAGTGAAGGCATTCATGTGGATCCTGCCAAGATTGAATCCATTAAATATTGGGCATCTCCTAAGTTACCAACAGAGATTCATCAAATTTTAGGTCTTGCTGGGTATTATCGAAGATTTATCGAAGGATTTTCGAAGATCGCCAAACCAATGACCAAGCTTACTCAAAAGAAGGTCAAGTTTGTTTGGGGCGATAAACAAGAAGCAGCATTTCAACTATTGAATCAAAAGTTATGCAGTGCACCAATCCTTGCCTTACCTAAAGGAAGCGAAGATTTTATCGCATACTACGATGCTTCAAAGAAGGGTTTGGGCACTGTGTTAATGCAAAGAGAAGAGGTGATTACTTATGCATCACACCAGCTGAAGATTCATGAGAAGAACTACATGACTCATGATTTGGAACTTGGATCAGTAGTGTTCGCTCTCAAGATTTGGAGGCACTACCTGTATGGAACCAAGTGCACGGTGTTCACTGATCATAAGAGTCTACAACACATTCTTAATCAAAAAGAGTTGAACATGAGGCAACGATGTTGGTTGGAGTTGCTCAGCAATTACGATTGTGAGATTCGATATCACCTAGGAAAGGCAAACGTTATTGCTGATGCTCTAAGCATGAAGGAGAGAGATCAACCATTAAGAGTTCGAGCCTTAGTCATGACCATTGGCTTGGATCTTCCTAAACAAATTCTAAATGCTCAGACTGAAGCTCAAAAGCCAGAGAACCTCAAGAACGAAGATGTTGGAGGTATGTTGGTTGAAAATTCTAAAGATCCGAAGAAATTCAAAATGGAAAAGTTAGAACCACGAGCGGATGGAACTCTATGCTTCAATGGCAGGAGTTGGTTACCTTGTTATGGCATTTTGCGGACTGTGATTATGCACGAGTCCCACAAGTCAAAATACTCTATTCATCCGGGTTCTGACAAGATGTACCAAGATATGAAGCAGCTATATTGGTGGCCCAATATGAAAGCCGACATCGCTACCTATGTTATCAAGTGTTTGACATGTGCTAAGGTCAAAGCAAAACATCAAAGGCCATCAGGATTGTTGGTACAACCTGAAATACCCCAATGGAAGTGGGACAATATCACTATGGATTTTGTCACAAAGCTTCCCAAATCACCGCAAGGTTTCGATACCATTTGGGTGATCGTTGACCGACTCACCAAGTCTACAATCTTTGTACCGATGAGAGAAATAGATCCCCTGGAGAAACTAGCAAGATTGTACCTGAAGGAAGTGGTCACGAGACATGGAATTCCCATCTCAATCATCTGCGATTGTGACCCTAGGTTTGCATCAAGATTCTAGAGGACTCTCTAGAAGGCTTTGGGCACTAGCTTGTACATGAGTACAACATATCATCCAGAGACTGACGGACAGAGCGAGAGGACAATTCAAACTCTCGAGGTTATGTTGCGTGCTTGCGTGATCGATTTCGTAAAAGGTTGGGTTACTCACTTACCGTTAGTTGAATTCTTTTATAACAATAGCTATCACGCTAGTATTAAGGCAGCCCCGTTTGAAGCACTGTATGGTAGAAAGTGTCGTTTACCCGTTTGTTGGGCTGAGGTTGGAGAAGTTTAACTCACTGGACCATAAATGATGTAAGAAACTACCGAGAAGATTGTTCTGATCAAGCAGAGAATGCAAGCTGCTCGTGATTGCCAGAAGAGTTATGCGTATTTGAAGCGTAATCCGATGGAATTTCAAGTTAGGGATAAGGTTATGCTTAAGGTTTCACCTTGGAAAGGGGTTGTACGTTTTGGCAAACGGGGGAAGTTAAATCTCAGATATGTTAGACCTTTCAAGGTGTTAGAAAGGATTGGATCTGTTGCTTACAAGCTTGAGCTTCCGGAGGAGCTGAGCAGGGTTCACGATACATTCCATGTATCCAACCTAAAAAATTGCTATGTCGATGAACCTTTAGCCGTTCCGTTGGATGGACTTCACTTTGATGACAAACTCCAATTCGTCGAGGAACCGGTCGAGATCATGGATCAAGAAGTCAAACAGTTGAGACATAGCTATGTTCCAATTGTCAAGGTAAGATGGAACTCCAAGAGAGGTCCTAAGTTCACGTGGGAACATGAAGACCAATTCAGGAAGAAATACCCACACCTCTTCATCAAGACCGCACCGTCGTCAAGTGCTGCATCGTAAGCCTTAAGGACAAGGCTCGTTTAACGGGGGAAGTCAATAACACCCCGTGTTTTCAAGTCATTGACGATGTCGATAAACCTACTATTTATTGTTAGTGTTGTACGCGTTTGCTTGTAATTTCAGGTATTAAATAAAATCGCGTAAGCTAAAAATTATCGTTCAATGTAAACGGGCACCAAAAAATTAAACGTTTACCTCAAGCAAGTATTAAATAATTATGGTCGTTGTTCATCTTATTTTTATCGGTTGAGTAAAACGTTTACGTTTCACGATAAATGACAATTAGGGATTCCCAGAACCACCAAAAATATTCCTACGCTTCAATAAATACACACGTTAATACCTAATGCCCAAAATTTATAAAACTTTATCCATATGTATACATACGTACACGTCCATATATGTATACCAATTAACCAAGACATGAAAAATTCCAAGCCTACACTTTATATAAAAGAACTACAACTTACATTTATTTATAACTTACATCAAAGTAGAAGTAAAATTTCACTTCTTTCTTTTTTACCAAGGATTATACCAACAAATATCTAGTAAGAAAACATAAACCCTTATATCATGGGGATAATCTCAACTATTTGATAACAAGGAAACATAAGTATTAATCACTAAGACCAACTAGTCTTCCTTGTTTCCCTCCTCTTGCCCCCAATGACCAAAACCTTCCCCTTTGAAAGTCTTGGACTTCTTTGACTATCTATGATCATATATATGCATGCATATCAAGAGATAAACACACATACACAAAACACTTGGTGTAAAAGCTAAAAACCCTCTCTTTCTCTCCTTTACAAGCCCACGGCTCAAACACCCTATCTAAATAAATCCATACCAAATTTTCTTCAACCTATACAAGCCATTACACATCCATCCTAAGATATACTAAGAGGTTTCCAAGCATTGGGTAACCATTTTCAAGTGTTGAAGCATAGAAAGTAAGATTATGGTTTCAAACCTAATCTAGGGTTTTTATTATTGCAAGCTTGGTTTAGAAATCTAACCAAGGGTTTAGATTGTATTTCTCATCATCATACATCACTTTAAGGTTATCTATAAACCTTTATGTCTTTACTTTTTTCATTTTCATAAGTATATATGTTCTATATAGTTAAATCACCATTTAGGGTTTTAAAACATGGTTAAATGATAACTGCTATTAATTATGAATTTTAACACTTTTACTTTTGATCCATGTTATTGTTTCTATATGATAAAATGGGGAATAGAAGTATTGTACCTAGTTGATTTAGTGTAAAAATGGATAGATACAAAATTAGGGTTTTTAAAGTACTTAAGGAAAGTTATGTTTTCATGTGATGTTAATAACTTGTAAATCTTGTTAACTTGGACATTTGGACAATATGTGGACTAATGGACATATTTATATGTAAGACATATAATATACATGGTATAAAATACTTGTGGTAATTTACAAAAGTAAAAAGTACATAAAACAAGCTTTATATAAAAGTATACATATTAAACATAAAGGAGCTGTTTGGAATTTGAATTTCTAACAGTGGGTTTGACATTTTATAAAAATAATACGTCTCATGACGATTCCAAAAAGATAAGAAACTCGAAAAACGGATTAATAACGAAAAAGTTACGGTAAAAACAAGTTATACGATAAATAAACGGATTTATAAAAGAATTTTTATAAAACAATTTATAAAAATTATATAAAACAGAAAGTTTAGTATTTTTAATAGATTACACATATTTTTAGGATTCTAAAATGATAAGAAACGTAATTTTTTAATCAATAACGAAGAAGTTATGAATTACGCGAGTTTTCGACAATAAATACTTTTATAAAATGATTTTTATAAAAATTACTATTCATGACAGAAACTTTTATTTTTTTAAGCCTCATAAATATATAGGACTTTCAATAACAAGAACGTACTCGAAAGAATCGCTAAAAAAAGAGATATAACGAATAAAATACGACGTTTACAGGTTTTACGATAACTAAACTATAAAAATAACTTTATAACTGGTGTGAACAGTAAAAAGTACTGTTCATCAGGGGGCTAAAAATATTAAAATGTCAAAATATGATAACTCGTCTTAATACGAAAGCGTGAGCATAAGAAACGTTAAAATCAGGCTTAAAACGCGAAAGTTATGCCAGTTTTACTACAACGGAAATTATAAACGTTTTCACTCTATAACAACAATTTCTAAATTACAAATAGACAATGATGAAGCTATATAGAATTATATGTGGTTACCAAAGTACTATACTACTAGGGAGTTTCATAATGAGGCCTCTTCGGGGTGGCGTATCGACGAGTTGCTGGATTTACGATTTAAAGTGTCCTAGCTCCTCATACGTTACTACATGACCTCCTAAATTATGATAGCCCGAACGATAGTATGATATAACTAGCATAGACTTGTATATGATGTTAGTTAATCAAAGCGATTAGTGCTTATACGACCTATGTTAATTAGATAGGTTGCATTCGGACGATTTAGTGACGCGTTTTCACTTGTGAAGTATATTATCGAATCACTCACTTGAGGTGAGTTCATAGCCCCATTATCATGAACTGTCAATTGAATAGATGTAGTTGAGTATTACATTATGTGAGCGTGAATATTATGAATAGATCTATTTGGGATTGACCTCCCCGTTCGGGTGATTAGCTATCACCGGGAACGAACGTTATAGCATGTCGGATTTGGGATGTTTCGGGTTAAACATCTAATCGGGCAGAATAGCAATATTTATTATTGCGAATATAATTGTCGAGCTTCAGTGTCATGAGCTTAGGAAAACGTAATCGGGTTTTGTGATGTCTGCATCTGTTGCATTATCACGGGGAAAGTCTTGCGGTCCTGCATATTATAATTTTATTAACCTATGAATTCACTAACATTTTTGTTGACGTTTTAAAGAAATGTTTTCAGGTGGTCAATAGGCACGAGGTGCCAGGGATACATTGGTGACACTTTTGGTTATCACGCTAAAAATTTAGATGTAATATGTTTTGGGATATGTATTGTCAATCTTTGTAATATCAAACACTGAACAAGTAAAGCTGCATGCTTTGTGTAACAAGTCTTTTATCAAATCCAATGTATCATTTTTAAATGACTTTTTGTCGTTCTTATATATCTTGTGCAATGTTATTGATCTGAGAAGTAACATGCCCCGGATATCCGTATTCCGCTGCGACCCAATTTGGGGGTGTTACAAATGTCATCAACTAGGCTTTCTCTACTTGGAAATAGTTGTGGTGTGTGTTGAGTTTAGTTGTCACTTTGAGGTGGAGCATGAGTGTGAGTAACATGTGAATTGATGGGTGAGATGGGAAGTGGAGGATGTGAGACAACTTGTAGTGATGTGGAAGTGTCCTTAATGTAAGGATTTGGTAATGCTTGATTGGGGTGATGATTTTCTTGAGATGGTTCATGATAAGAAGTAAGTGGTTTTGGCATTGGTGTAGGTGAATTTGCATTGAGAACATTAGATGTGTTGCAAAGGTTTGGTTTCTTCCTCCAAATGGGTTTCACACTCATTTTGGCTACCTTTGATGGTTTGCATATGGGTTTGTTAGGAGATGTCATTGGTGAGGATGATTGTGATGATGATGGATGAGGATGTATTTATAGTGGAGGAACGGTTTAAATTAGGAAAAATGAACATTCAAAGGATCAAATCCAAGAAATGTTTGTGAATTTAGGGAAACAGTAGCTAAGTCTAGAGGGTGTTTTGTTAAAAAGAATGAAAAATACTGTTTCACCCGTGTTAGTCTAGGTCGGTCCCTTTAATTAGGGGTCGGTCCCCTTAAAATTAAGGGGGTCGCCTACTGCCATTTCCCAAATTTCTCAAAATTCGATTTTTCTCAAAATTTTATGTGATGGTTTCTGTTTTGGTGGTTAATTTGCAGCAAGTCCATCCTTTTATGGCAATTAAGATTTTTTAGCACATAGCAATTAAGCATTTAACATTCTACATGTGTAGGATAAAACTATTTCACATAATTTTAGCATATAATCATATATGAATTGAAGACCAAAAGAGTGAAGAGCATATGAAATAGTAACTAGATATAATGCACAAAGAATTTATCTTGACAAGGGGGTTAAGTTAAAGTGAACCAAACTTTTGTGCAAATACTAGTGTATGCCTAAGTGCGACAAATGTGGAGTAGCGATTATTTCGACACTAAGATATGTAAAACCTAAGAAATAATCCAAATGCTCCTTGAGTTAATTTTGGCTCAACAGATTTCTCAAAAAATATATATTTCTTAATATACTTTTGGACAACAAGATAATGGAACTTTATGAATATGTTTTTAGCATATCTCAACAATATGTGAAAATTGATTTTCATGTGCTCCTAGTTGTGAGAAAGACTTTTTATAAAATAATAGATTGGGACTATTGTATATATGTATAATGAGATATGCATTTAGATAGAAGAATTTGTAAGAGTTTGCTTATAGACTTTTCCCAATCATGTGTTTTTGTGTAAAATATAAACCTAGACACATAGAGAAGAAAAAAAAATTTGTCAGTTAGGTGGGTGGTCCCCTTAAAGTCTGGGTGGTACCACCTTAGAGTTTACTTAAGGAGGCCGCCCTTTATGAATTAATGGGGCCACCACCTGTTGAGAAAATTTTTTCTCGGATTTTTGACAAATGGTTCATTGATGATTATCATTTCTTTATTATGCCGAAAACTTAATCAATTTGTTCCATCATTCCTAGACCTAGACGTAAGTAGTTAAATGGCTCACGTTTAAGTGGTTTAGTTAGAATATCGGCTATGTTGTCTTCCGATGAGACCTTTTCTATAGAGATATTCCCTTTTTGAACATTATCGCGAAGGAAGTGATGGCGAATCTCAATGTGTTTTGTTCATGAGTGTTGAATGGGATTCTTACTTAAGTCTATAGCCCCTTTGTTATCACACATTATTGGAATGTCGTCTAACCTAACGCCATAGTCTATGAGAGCTTGTTTCATCCATAGAGCTTGTTGACATGCCTTTCCGGCGCTTACATATTCCGCTTCGGTTGTGGAGATGGCAAGAGCGGTTTGCTTCTTCGAAAACCAAGATGTTAGGCAACATCCTATAAACGTGCAAACACCACTAGTGCTCTTGCAATCTACGTAATCTCCCGCATGATCTGAATCCGCATACACTATTGTGTCTATGGCGGATCCCTTAGGACACCATAATCCTAAATGCGTAGTGCCTTTAATGTATTGGAAGATACGCTTAACCGCTTCTAGGTGAGAGGTTTTGGGATCCTCTTGAAAGTGTGCATAAAGGCAAACACTAAACATGATATCGGGTCTACTTGCTGTTAAGTATAATAAACTACCTATCATGCCTCTATATTTGGTATTATCTACGGACTCACCATCTTCGTCTCTCGTGAGTTTGGTTTCCGTAGACATAGGGGTTTTTATTGGCTTAGAGTCTTCTAGGCCAAATTTCTTAAGCATTTCCTTAATATATTTTGATTGATTAAAAAATATTCCATCATCTAATTGTTTTATTTGTAATCCTAAGAAAAAGTTTAGTTCCCCCATCATACTCATTTCAAACTCATCATGCATGATCTTGACAAATCCATCACACATTTCTTGACAAGTTGATCCGAATATAATGTCATCAACATATATTTGGATAATAATAAGGTTGGAGCCTTTTTTTTTAGTGAAGAGTGTGTTATCTATCATTCCCATAGAGTAATCATGTTTAATAAGAAAGGCTTTTAGACCATAAAGAGCTTTATTAAGTACATAGACATGATTAGGTTTTGCGAAGTCAATGAATCTCAGAGGTTGTGCCACGTAAACCTCCTCGTTAATAAAACCGTTAAGGAATGCACTTTTCACATCCATTTGGTATAACTTAAAGTCTAGTGCGCAAGCATAAGCTAAAAGTATTCTTATGGACTCTAGTCTAGCTACGGGTGCATATGTTTCGTCATAATCAATTCCTTCTTGTTGATTATAACCTTGGGCGACTAACCTAGCTTTGTTTCTAGTTACGACACCATTTTCATCGAGTTTATTTCTATATACCCATTTTGTTCCTATGATGGTCATATCCATGGGATTTGGGACTAGTTCCCAAACATCATTTGTTTTAAATTGGTTTAGTTCCTCTTGCATGGCCATTACCCAATTTTCATCTTTTAATGCCTCATTTATATTTTTAGGTTCTATTGTTGAAATAAAGAAAAAGAAATTGCTTTTGTCTTGAGCTTGCGACCTAAGAGTTCTTTGATTTAGATTACCAATAACGTTTTCTAGGGGATGAGTTTTAGATTCTTTAATATTTACAATTTGATTATTTTCTAATGAGATGTCTTCAAGATCATTGCCTATGGGTTTTGTTTTACTAACCTCAATAGCTTCTTCTTCGACTAACTCATCATCTTCCAATGGTGATGTTTTAGGCGGGGGAGGAGTTTCATCGAAAGTTACATTCAACGACTCTTCAACTTTCATTGTTTGTTTGTTAAGTATTATGTAAGGTTTACTATTTTGCGAATATCCTAGGAAGACACCTTCGTATGACTTTGGGTCGAACTTGGTGAGGTAATCTTTTATATTAAGAATAAAACATTTACTTTCGAATACTCTAAAATAGTTAAGGTTTGGTTTTCTACCTCTTAACAACTCGTATGGAGTTTTTTCTAAAATATGTCTAATGGAAACTCTATTAATTATATAGGTTGATGTATCGACCGCATTACACCAAAATTCTTGAGGAATTGATTGTTCGTTTAACATGGTTCTACTCATTTCTTATAGAGTGCGATTTTTTCTTTCTACTACCCCATTTGATTGTGGAGTACGGGGAGCGGAAAAATTGTGAGATATCCCATTTAAATCACAATAGTTTCCGAATTGTACTTCATTATCAAATTCCCGATCATGATCCGTTCTAATTGATACAATGGAACATCCTAATTTGTTTTGGATCATTTTGCTAAATATTTTGAATTTTTTGAAGTCTTCGGTTTTATTTGCTAAAAATCTAGTCCATGTGAATCGAGAATAGTCATTTACGATTACTAAGGTATAACGATTCCCTCCATAACTTCGTATGGCCGAGGGGCCAAATAAATCCATGTGAAGTAGTTCTAAGTATCTAGTTGTTGAAACTATATTTTTAGCCTTGTGACTCGCATGAGCTTGTTTTCTAATTTTTTAAGCATCACAAAAATGTCGATCGTATTTTAGTTTGGGTAGGTTTCTAACTAATTTTTTAGATGCTAATGATTGAATTAATTGCATATTAGCGTGACCTAATCTCCTATGCCATAGTGTGGAGTTTTCGTCCAATGTGGCAAGGCATATTTTGTCTTCTGGTTTATTTCATAGTTTCATTACATATATTCCTTCTTTCCTAATTCCTTTACTTATAACCTTTTCGTCTTTGATTATTTCGTTATCGTGTTCGGTAAATATTACTTTGCATTTGTTATCACATATTTGACCTACACTAAGCAAGTTATATGTTAAGTTATCTACGTGCTCAACATTTTCAATTATTAGGGAGTCTTGAGAAATCGTACCTTTGCCTATGATTTTACCACGCAAGTTGCTCCCAAAGATTACGT
Organism: Tanacetum coccineum; assembly: GCA_026074375.1. NCBI lineage: Eukaryota > Viridiplantae > Streptophyta > Magnoliopsida > Asterales > Asteraceae > Tanacetum > Tanacetum coccineum. Next base: position 25,408 of record BQNB010039370.1, on the reverse strand, counting down.
TTCCTCCATTGTATGCTTTGTATGAAGAAAATAACTTTTGATTACCGGTCATGTGTTTTGAGCATCCACTATCTTTAATCCACTCATCGGGTTCTAAGTTTATTCCTAGGCATATTTCATCGGGCGCTTGAGCTACAAGACAAGTTTCATCTTTAGTCTTTTCTACTTCATCTTCTCCATTGTCGCTCCATGCTCCTCCAATAAATGCTCTTTGATCGTTGTTCTTTGGCGGCTTTGAACATTCTCCAATGAGGTGATTTGGATCACCACATCTAAAACATTTTCTTTCACTTTTACCATAACCATCATTTCTACTTCTTTGGAATGTTTTTCTATCGCCTCGTGGTTGTCTTACAAATCTTCCTCGTCTCTTGAAGAATTTCTTGAATTCCTTTACGGCCATAGCATACTCTTCGTCTTCACTATCGGAGCTTGAGCTATCTTCATCACTTACTTCCTTTTTCACCTTTAATGCAAGAGATCTACTTTGTTCTTTCTTGCCTTTGACCGTTTCCTCAATCGCCGTGACTTTCGCGCCCCATTTTAGATGTAATGCCCAAAGAAATTTCCTAACACAATTCTTGCTAGAATAACCTTCATCAAGTGCTTTTAGACTAGTAATAATAATGTTAAATTTAGCAAATGCATTATCTATTGACTCCTCTTCCAGAATCATAAATTGTTCATATTGTTGAATAAGATCCATTTTGTTAACTTTGACTTTATTATTACCTTGATGAGTGATTAATAAAGTATCCCAAAATTTTTTTTGTGGTTTGACGCATAAAACTTCTTTCGTATTCTTTACGTGGCAAAGCATTATAAATTACCATTTTAGCTTTATTATTTTTTGTAAGTTTCTTTTTAAGATCATCGTTTTGTTTATGAAAAGGTACAACTTCATCCTTTTTAGTTTCGGGATTATTTTGAATAGGAGGAAAATCACCATCGGTAATAACATGCCAAAGATCTAGATCTTTTGACTTCACATAAGTTTCGAATCTATTTTTCCAATAAATAAATCCATCACTTTCAAATAGCGGTGATCTTTGCATAGATTGCCCTTCTAAATATTTTTTCGATTCCATGGATCGATTCAAGTTTTAAAATACAATTTATTTTAAAAATCTTGTTTTACGTGGCTCTTGATACCAATTGTGGAAAACTAGAAGGGGGTGTTGAATAGTTTACCACTTTTTAATTTATGATTTTAAAGTGTTTGTAAAAATTCTAGATTCGACTTTATGTGAATTCAACACTTGCACAATATAAACAATACACTTATCTAAACAATTGATAAGATAATATGAGAAAATAATGCAAGACAAGTGATAAGAGTAAGAACAATCAAACCACAACGCGAGGATTTATAGTGGTTCGGTAACGAAGCACCTCTTCGCCCTACTCCACTCCCCGAGCACCTAACTCGAGAGTTTTCTTCACTATGTCAACAAGCTCCCTTATGGCGGAGAAAACTATACACAACGTTGCTTACACCGATTTACGACACAAAGCTAAATGTCAAGTTCTAATCTTAGCTAGAACCAATCTATCACAACACGACTTCACTACTTGTTCACAATTTTACAACTTCAAGACTTCTTCACAACTTCAAGACTTCTCTTCACCACACTACTTATATCACAACTATCTAACACTACTTGGTAAGATCACCACGATCTAACTACACTTACAAAGATCGCAAGATCTAGCTACTACACACAAATACAAGATATACAATTGATTTACAAATATGTGATATGAATGCAACAAGGTTGCAATACACACTAAGGTGTAATACTTCTTCACTTGATGATGGAAGTATTCTTCTCTTGCACTTAAGGAATTAAGCTTGGATCACTTAGAAACAAAGCTTTATGATTAAATGATCAAAGAATTTTAGAGAAGATATGTGGGTTGTTTTGAGCAAAAAGAATAAGTGCAAAAGGTAAGAAAATAGTGGGGAATAGTCTAGTATTTATAGGACAAACTAAAGGAGCGTCAGTCTATGGGCGGTCCCCTTAAATAGGTGGGCGATCCCTTTAAAATTAAGGGGGCCATCCGTGTATTTAAGGTGGCCGCCCTAGACTAGGGGCTCCCCAGTTTGTCTTTTGTGTAGGGGGAATTTTTTGAAACTTTTCTAGCTGTTTTAGGTCCGAAAATTTAAATTTTAAAATGTTTATTTTGAATAAAATATTTCTTTTAATTGTAGAAAATGTTTTGTAATGTTTATAAAAATGTTTACAACATTTTATAAAAGTGTAAGGTTGAATAAAAAATTTCTTTGATCATAAAATGCATTAAGCATTTATTTATTCATACCTTTAAGTGATATAATTTTTGTACTGAAAATTTACTACTAATTACTTATTTACGTTTAATTTTACATTGAACGTTTTTATATTTTGTGATTATCAAAACGTAAAGATGTGAAAAATATTAATAATATTTTTAGGCATTATTTCTATCAACATAGTGAAATCCTTAAAAAAATTATAACAGGCATAGAAAATCTAATAGACCTCGGGGTGAAAGTGATTAAATGTGACAATGGGACTGAATTCAAGAATAAGGTAATGAATCAGTTCTGTGAAATGAAGGGTATTAAGAGGGAATTTAGTGTTGCTAGAACTCCACAACAAAATAGAGTAGCAGAAATAAAAATAGGACACTAATAGAGGCTGTTAGGACTATGCTAGCTGATTCAAAATTGCCAACAACTTTCTGGGCTGAAGCAGTTAATACTGCTTGTTATGTCCAAAATAGGGTGTTAGTTATCAAGCCTCACAACAAGACCCCTTATGAACTTTTTCTAGGTAGAAAACCTGCCTTAAGCTTCATGAGACCATTTGGGTGTCCTGTTACAATCCTTAATACCATAGATCACCTAGGTAAATTTGATGGAAAGGCTGATGAAGGATTCTTTGTAGGATACTCTACCAATAGCAAAGCATTCAGAGTATTCAACAGTAGAACTAGGATAGTAGAAGAGAACCTGCATGTTTAATTTAGTGAGAATACACCTAATATTGCAGGAAGTGGACCAAATTGGCTTTTTGATATAGATGCACTAACAAAATCTATGAACTATAAGCCAGTTGTTGCAGGGAATCAATCTAATGGTAGTGCAGGTACAAAAGCATGTGATAATGCAGGTAAAGCTAGAGTGGAGACAGTACCTGGCAAAGATTACATATTGCTACCATTATGGACTCAAGATCCATCATTCTCTTCTAGTTCAAAGGATTATCCTGATGCTGGATTCAAACCATTAGGGGAGGAGGAAAAGAAGGATGCTGAAGATCCAGGGAATAAAGATAGTGAGGTTCTAAGTACAAAGGAGCCAAGAGTTAATCAAGAGAAGGATGCTAGTGTTAACAGCACTAACACTATTAATATTGTTAGTCAAACTGTTAATGCTGCTGGTATAGAAGATAATGTTGTTGATGAGAATATAGTCTATGTATGTGCTGATGATCCAAATATGTCTGATTTGGAAGAAATTGGAAGATTTAGTGATGCTGAAGATGATGATTCAGGGGCTGACATGAATAATTTGGATACATACTTCCAAGTCAGTTTTGTTCCTACTACAAGAATACATAAAGATCATCATCTTAATCAAGTCATTGGAGATCTGCAATCAGCTAGTCAAACAAGATAGATGACAAAGAATTTGGAGGAATATGGGTTTGTTAGTACTACTCTTAAACAAAGAACAAGCCATAAAGACCTCCAAAATTGCTTGTTTGCTTGCTTTTTATCACAAGAAGAACCCAAAAAGGTAGTTCAAGCACTGAAGGATCCAAGCTGGATAGAGGCTATGCAGGAAGAGCTTCTACAATTCAAGCTACAAGAAGTTTGGACTTTGGTAGAGTTACCTAATGGAAAGAGAGCTATAGGAACTAAATGGGTCTTCAGAAACAAAAAGGATGAAAGAGGTATTGTGATTAAGAATAAAGCAAGATTGGTTGCACAAGGGTACACACAAGAAGAAGGAATTGATTATGATGAGGTTTTTGCTCCTGTTGCCAGAATTGAAGCAATTAGGCTATTCTTAGCCTATGCCTCATTTAAAGACTTTGTGGTGTACCAAATGGATGTCAAGAGTGCTTTTCTTTATGGAAAGATTGAAGAGGAAGTATATGTTTGTCAACCACCAGTATTTGAAGATCCAGACTTCCCTGACAGAGTATACAAAGTAGAAAAGGCACTTTATGGATTGCATCAAGCTCCAAGAGCATGGTATGAAACCTTGTCAACTTATTTGTTGGACAATGGGTTTCAAAGAGGAAAGATAGACAAGACTTTGTTTATCAGAAGAGACATAGGTGATATTCTGTTAGTTCAAGTATATGTAGATGATATCATTTTTGGCTCTACAAAGAAGTCATTATGCACTGAGTTTGAAAAGATGATGCATAAGAAGTTTCAGATAAGTTCTATGGGTGAACTCACATTATTCTTAGGATTGCAAGTAAAGCAGAAAGAAGATGAGATTTTTATCAGTCAATACAAGTATATGACTGAGCTTTTGAAGAAATTTGGTTTTACTAATGTCAAGACAGCAAGCATGCCTATGGAAACCCACAAGCCTTTGCTCAAGGATGAAAATGGTGAAGATGTAGATGAACACATGTATAGATCAATGATTGGCTCATTGATGTATCTTACTTCTTCAAGACCTGATATTATGTTTGCAGTGTGTGCCTGTGCAAGATACCAAGTCAATCCAAAAGTTTCACATCTTCATGCTGTGAAAAGAATTTTTAGATAGTTAAAAGGTCAACCTAAATTGGGCCTTTGGTATCCAAAAGATTCACCCTTTGATTTGGTAGCATACACTGATAGTGATTATACTGGGGCAAGCTTAGATAGGAAATCCACAACAGGTGGTTATCAATTCCTTGGGTGTAGATTGATTTCATGGCAGTGCAAGAAGCAGACTATGGTTGCTAGTTCCACAACAGAGGCTAAATATGTAGCTGTTTTAAGTTGCTGTGTCCGGGTGCTTTGGATTCAAAATCAATTGCAGATTATGGGTATAACTTTATGCATACAAAGATCTATATTGATAATGAGAGTACTATATGCATAGTTAAGAACCCTATTTTTCATTCAAAAACAAAGCACATTGAGATTAGACATCACTTTATCAGAGATTCTAATGAAAAGAAGCTAATTCAAATGATTAAGATTCATACTGACTAGAATGTTGCAGATTTGCTTACAAAAGCATTTGATGTAAGTAAATTTCAATATCTGATTGCTAGTATTGGCATGCTCAATCTCTAAAGCCTTGATTAAGGAAAAGATGTTTGGAATAGAATGGAAAAGCTGCTAACTTAGAAGTTTCTGTTGTTAAGTATAATTAGTGCTGCTAGTTATACTTAATACTACTAAGTTAATACTGTTAGTTATACTTAATACTGTTAGGTATAATTAATACTGTGAGAATTGAGAGATATAGTGAGCTGAAAAATAAAAAGAGAGATGTGTGAAAATAAAAACAGATAGAGTGATTTGGTAAGAAAAAGAATTGAGAGATATAGTGAGCTAAAAAATAGAAAGAGAGATGTGTGAAATAAAAACAGACAGAGTGATTTAGTGAGAAAAAGAATTGAGAGATGTGGTGAGTTCAAAAACAGAATGAGAGAAAGCAAAAACAGAAAGAGAGAAAAGTGAGCAAAAAGAATTGAGAGAAATCAAAAACAGATAGAGAGTTTTTGTAAGCTAACATGTTAATTTGATGATGAAAAAGTTGTTTATCATGGAATTAGAGTTAATGCTGGTGATCCAAAGTTAATGCTGCTAGGCATAAACTTACTGCTGCTGAGGAAAGTTAATGCTGTTAGGCATAAATTACTACTGTTGGGTTACTACTGCTGTTGAAAGTTAATGCTGCTAGGCATAAACTTACAACTGATGTTGAAAGTTAATGTTGTTAGGCATAAACTTACAACTGCTAGTGAACGTTAATGTTGTTGAGGGTATTTTCATAAATACTTCGATTAAGGGTTTCAATCACTCATTCAATCGATTTTAATCTTTCATATACTCTCTAATCATAAACCCTAACTCAATTTCATCATTCGTCATCAAAACCCAACACAATGTCGGATCTAAGTTTTGCTGATACTCATAATTTGGTCGTGTTTTTGTCGAAACCTGCTAAAAGTGAATGGTTTGAACAAATTGTTGATTTTCTGAATGCAACCCCTATCAAATATGCTTTAACCATTAATCTTACAATCTATACTTCCTGTATTAAACAGTTCTGGGATACTGTCAATGTGAAAACGGTTAATGAGGAAGTTCAGTTGCAAGCCCTAGTGGATAGGAAGAAGGTGATCATCAATGAATCCACAATAAGGAGAGATCTTCAACTAGAAGATGCTGAAGGTACTGATTCTCTACCCAATGCTACTATTTTTGAGCAACTTACACTCATGAGGTATGAAAAACTTTCTTAGAAGCTTACATTTTATAAGGCTTTCTTTTCTCCTTAATGGATGTATTTGATTCATACTATTTTGCAATGCCTAAGTGCTAAAACTACTGCATGGAATGAATTTAGTAGCACTATGGCCTCTGCAATTATCTATTTAACCACAAACCAAAAATTCAACTTTTCCAAGTATATCTTTGATACTATGGTGAAGAATGTGGATAGTATGGTAAAATTATGGATGTATCCAAGATTTGTACAAGTATTTGTGAATAAACAAGTTAGGGATATGTCACATCATAAAAGTATTTATGTTACCCCCTCTCATACTAAGAAGATATTTGGGAACATGAAGAGGGAAGGGAAATGTTTTTCTAGAAGAGTTACACCCTTATTTCCAACCATGATGGTTCAAGCTCAGAAAGAAATGGGTGAAGGTTCAGATAATCCTACTGATCCCCATCATACACCTAGTATTACTCAACCATCAACATCTTAACCCCAGAAGAAATAAAAACCAAGGAAGCCAAAGAGAAAAGACACTAAGATACCTCAATCCAGTGGTCCTGCAAAGCCTATAGTAGATAAGGCTACCAATGAGGAAAATGTACCTACATATTCTAATGATCCACTGCTCAGTGGTAAGGATAGTCTGAAACTCAATGAATTGATAGAGCTTTGTACCAACTTACAAAAGAAGGTTCTTGATTTGGAGACTTCAAAGACCACACAAGCTGAAGAGATTACTAGTTTAAAGAGAAGGGTCAAAAAGCTTGAGAAGAAAGATTGAAAAAGGACTCATAAGCTTAAGAGATTATACAAGGTTGGTTTGAGTGCCAGGGTTGTTTCCTCTGAAGATGAAGGTTTGGGTGAGGAGGATGCATCCAAACAGGAGAGGAAAATTCATGATATTGATGCTGATGAAGCCATCACCCTGGAGAATGTTCATGATGCTGAAATGTTTGATGTAAATGATTTACATGGTGATGAGGTGTTTGTTGAAAAAGAAGTTGAAAAAGAAGCTCCTGAAAAGGAAGTTAGTATTGCTGATCCAGTTACTACTGCTGGTGAAGGAGTTACTACTGCCAGTGTTAAACTTAGTACTGCCAGTCCAACTCAAACTACAACTGTTGATGAGTTGACTCTTGCTCAAACTTTAATAGAGATTAGAAGCACAAGACCCAAGGCTAAAGGGATTATCATTCATGAAGAGGAGCAAGCATCTACACCAATAACTTCTTCAAATGACAAGGGTAAAGGAATCATGGTTGAAGAACCTTTGAAGATGAAGAAGAAAGATCAAGTCCTCTTTGATAAACAAGAAGCTATAAGGCTACAAGATCAATTTGATGAGGAAGATAGGATTGCAAGAGAAAAAGAAGAAGCCAATGCTGCCTTAAATGCACAATTAAAGGATATTCAGGATAAGGTTGAGACTGACTATGAATTAGCTCAAAGGCTGCAAGCAAAGGAACAAGAAGAGTTTTCAATTAAAGAAAAGTCTAAACTGTTTCAACAACTCTTGGAGAAAAGAATAAAATTCTTTGCATCAAAAAGAGTAGAGGAAAAGAGGAACAAACCACCTACTAAAGCTCAACAAAGAAGTATCATGACTACTTATCTGAAAAACATGGCAGGATGGAAACCCAAAGACTTGAAGACTAAGTCCTTTGCCAATGTTCAGGAGTTATTTGAAAAGGAGATGAAAAGGGTAAATACCTTTGTTGACTTTAGAACAGAGTTGGTAGAAGGTACTGAAAAAGAAGAAAGTTCCAAGAAAGCAGAAGTGATGGAAGAGATAGCACAAGAAAGTAGTTCAAAAAGAACAGGTGATGAGCTAGAACAAGAAGTAGCAAAGAAGCAAAAGATGGATGATGATAAAGAAAAAGCTGAGCTTCAAAGCTTAATGGAAGTAGCTTCTGATGAAGAGGAAGTAGCAATTGATGCTATTCCTTAGGCTACTAAGCCTCCAAGCATTGTTGACTACAAGATCATTAAAGAAGGAAAGATTGGCTACTTTCAAATTATAAGAGATGATGGAAGTTCAAAGAGGTACTCAGCCTTTATTCATATGCTTAAAAACTTTGACAGAGAAGATTTGGAAACTCTGTGGAAACTGGTAAAAGCTAAGCATGAGTATACAAGGCAAGAAGAGGAATATGAGAGAGTACTATAGGGTGATCTAAAGACAATGTTTGAACTTGATGTAGAGTCTTTAGTATGAAGGAATCTACAAGGACACAAAGTAACAATTTAGAAACTATTTGATTCCTGTAGAGTACACTTTGTGAGGTTTTTAAATCTGCATATCTTTATGTTGGTAGAGAAAAAATATCCACTTACACCTGCTACAATCACAGACATGCTGAACAAGAAGTTGCAAGTTGATCATTTGAAAGAAATGTGTTATCAACTTCTTAAGCTTATGACAAAGCAGCTCAAGAAACAATGAAGTGCTTAAAAGCATCTTGCTGGTGATTATGAAGCTTTTAATGAAGAAACTTGATGATTTTGAAGATAAATATCAAGTTTAGGGGAGGATTGTTGGGATTAAAAGCCTCTTCATGCTGTTTGGAAGTTACTACTCCTAAGTGGAAGTTAAGACTGCTAAGGTTTGTTACTGTTGCTAAGAAAAACTTAGTGTTGTTAGTAATCTTAATGGAAAATATGCTAAGTAGTAAGTACTGCTAGTTACTACTGCTAGAGTATATTACTACTGCTAGTGTAACTTAGTACTGCTAATATATGCTAGTATGGCTAGAGTAAAGTTAGTACTGCTAGAGTAAAGTTAGTACTGCTAGTGAAGATTGAAGAAAATATTCTAAGTAGTTACTACTGCTTGTACACAGTTAATGCTGCTGGTGTATAAGTTACTACTGTTAGTGTTCAGAGTTAATGCTGCTGGTACAAAGTTACAACTGCTGAAAGATTACAACTGCAGAAGAGATAAAGATTACTTGAAGATCAAGATTACTTACGAGATAAGGATTGATATTTATAGAATAGATCTTTGAAAATAATCTAAATCTTTGTAACATATTGTAAACCGACTAGGACTCCTTGGTGTATAAAAGGAGGTCCTGAGGTATAGAGTTTAATGTATCAAATCGTATCAAAGTTCAAATAGTTTTTCATAGCTTCAAGGTTTTGTAAACCCTAACACTATTAAGAGTTTTCGTATTATATTGAGGCTAAAAGTTTGGTAAACTGTTTGTTATTGATCTTATTCATTATTGTTTCATTGAAACTCTTCTTAGTATCATTGACTAGATTTCGCATAGTCTTTGATATTCATAATCAAAGTTTCTATCATAGTTGTTTTGGATTTATTCAATACAACTTAGCCTTATACAAGCTAAGCAAGATCTATTCTATTGGGATCAACACTACTTCTTCAAGCAACATCCACCATAACAGGCAACATTAACCAGTATAACATTTGACTAGATCGGTTTGAGATGCTTCCTTGCAGCTTGATTAGCATCCTAGCACCTCATCTTGTATAGCTGCAAGAAAACTAATACCAAAAGCATAAACCAAGATAGAAAGCATAATAGCACATAATATACAAAACTATACAAAACCTAACTCACTTTCGTAGGAATCACGATCGCATTTAGCGTATGCAACAAGCCTTTTAAACCACTTGGTTGCCCAAGTGGACGAGTGAAGTCTCGTAAGGGTTTCCAGAGAACATACCTACAAAGTTTATTTACTTGTACACGGTTTAGAAATGTTTAAAAACTTGATTTTTTAGATTTTTAGAAAGAGGTTACGACGTAACCTTGGTGGTTAGGCCGTAATTGAGTGGTAATTTTGAAAAATTTAATTTAGTTGTTACGGCATAACCACGGAAAGGTTTACGTCGTAATTAATGTTGTTACGGCGTAACCTTAGGTGTTATGCCGTAACTGCTGCTACAACAACTACATTTACCACACAATTATGGGTCGAGTCGGTCTCGATTTTACCCTCCTTGCTGTTGAACCTGCAAAAACAAGTGAAAAACATACAAACTAACTAAAATTCAAAAATTGAAATGATCTAAACTAAAGGATAGGTCGGGTTGTTTCCTGAGTAGCACTTTTCTTTTTCACCGAGTCTTTAAGTTAGACTCAAGCCTTCCTCACAGGCTTGCTTGGACATCTCCACACATGTCCAATCTTCATGTCTTTATCTCAACCTGTTCATAATTTCTTATCCTGCACACTAACAAACTAGCGCATCAAATGTGTAACTGAACAGGAGAATACATATTTAACAAATACTTGACTCATAAATACCACATGAATACAACATTAAGGTTGACAGGCTTAATATTAAAACAGAGGCGGAATTAAAAATATTTTTAAGGGTTCAAGCATTGCCCAAACTATTTTTGGTGTTTCAGACCTAGTTCAGAGATATGTCGCCACAAGCACTACCAAGTTACGCCATAACCAAGTCTGAAACAATTTTTTTAAACATATATATATATATATATATATATATATGTTACGCCGTAACCTGATGAACTGGTTACGTCGTAATAGAACAAGTTCGGCGTAATCAAAAGAGTTACGCCGTAACGACACTCATGCAAGCACATAGAAATAGGGGGAGAACAAAAGGGCAAGCACATACAAACAAACACACATATATTAATCAAACTATCAAAAACAACAATAACTGTTCCTCGGCAACGGCGCCAAAAACTTGATGCATAATTTCTTTTAAATAAAACTACGTCAGGTTTTACATTTATAAAATCCTAACTACCTTGACTATTCCTACGCACTAAAGAGTAGTGTACCCTATCGTGTATAGTGTAGTGATTGGTAAGTTCGGGTGTCGACCTAAAGAACGGTTTGTGTCTCTAATTTTATATGTGGTTTATTATTAATCTACCTAAGAAAACATTAAAGAAAGCAGTTTGGAATTTTAGTGGAATTATTACAGGATGCTTGGGTGGTAAGCCTTGCTGTCGAAAAGGGAATTGGCATAGTGACAGACAACTAGGAAGGATAGCTGCATTCAATGATCTTACTTGCAATGCTTAATTACAACCTTAGAAGGGGTTTAAAATTGTTGGGTCCAGTTTTGTAGATGTACCTAACCTATGTGTACTGAGTGAAATGGACTCACAAGAAGAATTAACCTATTCTCAGTCTACAGTGATTAAGAATTCCTTTTTAATTATGAGATATACTTTATCTAACAGGTGGTCTCCTATTAGCTCGCACTCCTAACCAGGGAATTAATGCTAAGGGCTCTGACCTTATGGATAAAGGGTGAACAACTACAAGTGTTGGTCTCCTGTAATCAATCGTGTGCACAAAGGTTAAGCGGGTCACTCAAACCTTCGTACACACTCAACCTCATATCAAAACCTAGCAAGGAGTTCAAGGATTTCAAAATATACTACATAAGTTAATAAAGGTACAATTAAAACAATAAGATCATAAATTAATAATCACAAGGATAATCAATTAATTAAATGCAAATGAACAACTAATAAAACATAATAAATAATCATAACATCAATATTCATATTGCTAGATCCAATAAGTCAAAATAACATAATTAAATTGACCACAAAAAATTAAAGTATAATTACAAACTGTGCTAGATCAGTGCTCTCGATCCCCTAGTCGAACGCCATGGCAAACCTCGAAGGGTTTTCCCTACACCAAGATGCGAACACCTTTTTCCTCTTTTTCTTTTTTTGTCGGCTGTACTCCACCGAATTGAATTGATGCCTTTAAGAATAAATAATGACATCTATTTATACTAGTAAATTTTTTTTGCCAATGTACGACACCAGCCCCTAATCTTTCATGAAATAATATAATAATTATTAGAACTTCGTAACTTTTGTGCAAATATGGTCCCTGTGATGACTCGACTTTACGGCGTAACATGGTCGACCACGTTATGCCATAAACCTTCTGACGCAATATTTCTTCAATTTAGTATTAAAATTGTTTACGGCGTAATTTAATCGTCACGTTACGCCGTAACCCTTAGCCAGCATAATTATCTTTAGCAATAAATATTTTACGGCGTAACTCTTGCAGGACGTTACGCCGTAATGCCATGTCAGCACCTAACCTTCGTAATTAATAATTGATTACGGCGTAACTCCTGCGCGACGTTACACCGTAATATCTTCTAAACTTCCATAATGCGGTTTTAGTTGTATTTTCTTCATATTGCCATTTTTCCGCATCCTTTCCGTTTTAATGCCTCTAATTACCTGAATTTGCCAAATAAATGAATTAAGTACCGAATTCATATAAAAATGATACAAAGTGAGGCCATAAATGCTGGAATTTGATATATAAGAGTATTAATTATTTGATGTTATCACTTCCTTTTGAGCAATTTGCAGCTATGTCTGAAGATAAGCAGCATCCTTTTTACTTGGCTTTACTGTGAAGTTCCTAGCATAATGATCCATTCCTTGATAGTTGTAACACCTTATCAGATTTCCATTGATACCATTACCATTACCCTCAACCCGTGTTGTTACATCATTTCCAATCCTATACTGATTTCCAATCTCTGGATCAACACTATGCCCATTCTGATTTCCAACATTTTGTACACCTGAATTTTGAACTGCATTTAGAACAACCTGATTCCTGACATTCTCCACTGCATTCAGTCTAAACTGGTTCCCAACATTATCTTCAACCATTAGCATTTGTCTGTCTTGATCCATATTCATACCCGGTTGAGCAATCTGCATGTTGCTAGGGTTTGATGAACTTCTTTGGTTGTTGTTTGTTGGAGTGGTGTCATTTAGAGTAAATGCCTTAGCCATGAGTACAAGTGCCATGTCTATTGCAGTTGTGGGATCTGAGATATCTTTGGGATTTTGCATTGGTTGTTGCATGTAGTTCGCGTTGAATGGAGGTTGTAGGACAAAGTTGTTGTTGGGTTGTGGATGTTGTAAGTAGGTAATGGGTGATGATTGATCTAGGTGAAATGGTGTCTGAGTGTTTACCATTAATGCCAAAAGATCTTGTATGTTTGCAAGTCGCTGTGCTCTAATAGCATTGCTGTCTTGTTGAGTCAACATTGCAAAAGTGATGTGAAATGATAAGGTAAGATCGTTTTAGTGATTAGTGATTATGATTTGCTTTTGATTAAAGTTTAAATAATTACGTCCTTGGGATTTCAAGGGATTTTACAACTCTATGACTTAAACCGGAAAAGAATAAACTTTTATGAGATTTTACAAAGTCAAGAAGAAACCGTGAAATGATGATTGTTTGTTGTTGATGAATTAAGTGTTTGTTAAGTCCAAGTATAAGTTAAGTTTATGGTATACAGAAGTTTGTCTAAGTATATGATATGGCAAACCACCACGAAGTTGAACAAACCACCACGAAATGACAAACCACCACCAAATGGCAAACCACCACGAAGTATCAAACCACTAGAAAAATGATTAAACCACCACGAAGTATCAAACCACTACGAGGATGATCAAACCAACACGAAGTATCAAACCACTACGAAGATGATCAAACCACCATGAAGTATCAAACCACTACGAAGAAGATCAAACCACCACGAAGTTTGGCAAATCGCTGCCTATTAGCAAACCGCCACCTAAGTCAAACCGCTGGCTATTAGCAAACCCCCATCTAATTCAAATCGATGGCTATTCACCTTGAGAAATCACCAACCTGCTACGGAGTATTGTATTTGACAGAGTAACATTTAGATTAAAAATGATAAACCGCCGTGACCTGTTAGTAAACCGTTATGTGTTGAACCAAACCGCTACCACAGCCAAACCTCTACGAAAGCCAAACCTCTACCACAGCCAAACCTCTACAACAATTTGGGACCACTAGTACAAACCGCTACCTGTACCAGATTTCGTTTTTAGCTAATTTTCAAGTAACAAATAAAATAAGGTACAATTCTTGTCTAGACTTCACTAAACCACCACCAAGAACTAGACTTGAATAATAAGCTAGTTAAATCACAAATAAGCCACAAAAATCAATAAATAAGCCACAAAATAAGCTAGAATAAACTAGGAACTAAAATCTAAACCGAAGAAACATAAAACAAATAAGAAAACCATAGCTTAACAAAGAATCCAAGGACAAAATAAGCTAAAAAACGTGAGCTTATGCAAGAAAATAAGCCACCAAATTAGCTTAAAGAAGTAGACAACTTGAACTCTAAGGCAAATAAGCTAAAAAGAAACATCAAGTCGTGGGCTTATTATTAAGAAATAAGCCACGGTTTAACCTAACCACCTAAATAAGCTCAAAGATAAGCTTAAATAAGCAAATCACTAAGACTAATGAACCTTGAGCTCTTGATACCACGTGTTAGCATTATGAATTCACTTAGAACACACGAGAACAAAAGGAAAGCTATAGAGAGAGATGTTTAGAGAGAGAAAGTGTTAAGAATCGTTTAACTCATCTAGGATAGTTTTACAGATAATATTGAATGCACAGCGGAATAATAAGAAAGCAATATTATCGAACAAGGTTTTCTATTATTAATCTACTGCCCCAAGATCAAATGATTCTTGGGACTATACTAACTAATACATAGACATCTATAATATGTCTATTACTAACTAACTACTAAACATGTACACACACACGCTTTTGCTAGACTCTAATTGAGAAGTCTGTGTTTCTAACTATTCTGGATGCATTCTACCAGACGCCTTACATCTCTTTATATACTAGAGATGCTAGGGTTTACAAGAAAACCTAGCTTACATAGGAAGCTAACTTAATATTTCACATTAAGTCTTTGTTGTTTCATCTTTCTTCATTTCTGCATATTTAGTTTTGTAATCATCAAATCTCAGATCCTAACATTCTTTCCCTATTTGATATTACAAAACAATCTTCATGTATGAAACAACCTTCAATGCTTCCCCTTGACTTAATATCTTCTAGAACATGCCACCACACATAAATAAGCTGCAAATCATATTTCTTGTAGTCTTCTTCCCTTTTTTGTAATCATCCAATAGGGGTCTTCTGAAGATATGCAACTTGGAAACACTTCCCCTTGAGTGGTACATGTAGATGGTTAAACATTTAATCAATAAACTTCCCCTGAAACCAATATGTTTACCATCTCTTGAATCTTAAACTCTGTAGGCTCTATGTAGTGATCACTGATGAAGAAAACTGAGTATAACAAATTTAATGAAGAAGTAAAATCTCCCAAACTTGTGTCTTATGTCTTGTACTATCTACGTGACGTCGAACTTATAAATAAATCTATGAAATATAAGTAGACCACAACCTCTTGACAAAAACCTCATCTTCTATGAGAAACATACTAAGTGATAGCAAATGTGAGCATTGAGCACCATAAGAAAAATCACACACCTTTGCTAGATTTTGACAAGTCTTCATCACACCATTGTAAGCACGAACAAGTTATCTTTAAAGTCAATGTCCTGCTAAAAACATGACTTTAAGATATGATAAGAACACGCATCTGCGAAACTCAACTACAACATCAAATAAGCAATATTAAATTGTCATCGTAATCACCTCTTCAATAAATCCAAAACGAGCCATAAATCCAATAAGAATAAACTATTGTGAATAATAGTTCTGTCCGAGATCCAAAAACATGAACTATCCGATATCTGATAAAGCAAGCAGTACAAACTGGGTATATCGGATAGAACTAACAATAGAAACAAGCAGCGCGAAAATATTTCCCTTGGCAGCACAAACTTGTTATCAAACTACAAGCATTACTAATTCACACAGACAACACTATTTAAACACGCAGCAGCATTAGGTTATGTATGAGCAGTATTAACCAAAACTTCTTTTAACACCAACAGTATTAACTCACAAAACAAACTGGTAGTACTAAAAACCGCCTGGCAGTACTAATCATAAATAACAAGATGCTCTAAACCTAGTAGGAGTGTCCACGACATTCATTCAACAATAAATAGGCATTTTATTGAATCACCTCTTGGCCCATTTAAACAAACCCATAGATGTCTCTTGTCACCACAGCAACACTAATACACATATAGCAGCATTAACACAAAACCTTTTGGCAGCACTAATATTGTATTACTACTAGCAGTACTAAGTTACCATAACTGCCAATGAGACCAAGTCCAATAATCTGTTAATAACTTCCAATAAACCAGGAAATAATTATGGGAACTAAAAATTCAATCCCTAAAAGTTAGGGATTTTCTCATCATAGCAAATATCATTCTCAAATAATCGTATCAGCTTTCATAATCCACGCATCCCATAAACCATGTCTAACATAAAGTTATTATAGAACCAGATATACAATCAAACCTGCTGCTTCTTCTTTTTGAATCTTGTTGTATAAACCGAAACAGCATTCTTCTTGACGTGTACCTGCTGTGACTCTCAAACTAGCAGACCAAACCCTAACATGCTGCTTCAATAAATACGATCAGAAACATATATACCTATTGTACACGAACACTTTATAGCAGCAGAAACGATTATAGCAGTATTAATCGTGAATACTTTTTTTAAGTATCCAGACGACGCCTCTTTTAGCGACACTTTTCTGTCACTAAACTGTCACTAATTCTGCTTCGTGTTTCTTCACCAATACACGATCAAAAACCTTGTAGAATCCTAGATCAAGAGCCACGAGGCTTTGATACCACATGTTGAGAATCGTTTAACTCATCTTGGATAGTTTTACAAATAATATTGAATGCACAGCGGAATAATAGGAAAGCAATATTATCAAACAAGGTTTTCTATTATTAATCTACTGCCCCAAGATCAAATGATTCTTGGGACTATACTAACTAATACATAGACATCTATAATATGTCTATTACTAACTAACTACTAAACGTGTACACACACACGCTTTTGCTAGACTTTCATTGAGAAGTCTGCGTTTCTAACTATTCTGGATGCATTCTACCAGACGCCCTACATATCTTTATATACTAGAGATGCTAGGGTTTACAAGAAAACCTAGTTACATAGGAAGCTAACTTAATATTTCACATTAAGTCCTTGTTGTTTTATCTTTCTTCATTTCTGCATATTTAGTTTTGTAATCATCAAATCTCAGATCCCAACAGAAAGAAATAGGAGAAAATGGTTACTTCACATTAAAGAGTAAAATGAGCAACACCCTCTCCACACTTGGAGAGGGCTTTATATAGTAATGTATAGCCGGCCATAGGTCTAAGTAGGCTTCCATGGACCAGGCTTGATATCTAATGGGCTTTAAGCCCGTAACTTATACCCAATTAGCTTATAGAATTCTCGAGAATATATACTAGACTAATACAAGGTTCGGGAATATTAATGACCATCACTTTGATAAAAACTAAGTCTAACACACCTGAAGGTAAAGAAATGTACAATAAGATGTAATTTGTCATAGAGGCTAGGAATGATGTAGTTGAGGCTAGAAAAATTGTTAAGGATAACTTAGACAATCTAAGTCAACAAATGTAATGAATAAACTTCTCTTTTGTCATTTATGTTTATTAATTATTTGTAAGAAGAAGCTGTGTGCTCACTTACTATAATTTTTACTTAGCATAATTTGTATTCAAATAAGGGGATATTGTTGGGCCAATTCAGCACCCAATTGTCTCTACCTAGATTTAAACAGAAATTAGGCTAAGTGTTGAAGACTCACTGAGTGCAAAGCATCAACGAGCAATGAAGACTCGATGAGTGCAAAGCATCAGCGAGCATTAAAGACTCACTGAGTGCAAAGCCTCAACAAGCAACATCAGACGGATTAAAGTCAAAGACATCATCAAGGAAGTCAAAGATTACTTGAAGACATACTCGTTAGTTGGGATGGTTATCAGCTGGTATGTAGATTGAAGACGCTGATGTGTAAAGAGAGTCAAGGGTGGCAATACCCTGAGGATCTTCTACCCTTTGAAGAAGAACAAGCTGAACTTGTTCTATCTCTGATTATAGTTTAGGTAGGATAATCCAATAACGTAAAAAGGCAGGACAAAGTGTTGTTTGGATTATGACCGTCTAAGTACGAAGTTGGTAAAAGTAGTGAACATTTGGCACAACTGTTCACTAATGTATGGGCGGGATGTTTCCAAGAATGGACGTGCATTTAATGCATTTGTACTTTCACCACACGATTCTTGACACGTCCTAACTACCCCCACTAAGGAAGCAACATCGTATCACTATAAATATGGAATGTTGTAAGGAGTGAATGCTATCACTTTTATTTTTGTCCTTATTATTAGAATTTACTCCTTTTTCAAACTTACACATTAGTCAGCTGATCCTATCAACGGGTTTATATAATTTCGCTTGAAAACATTATATTTTGTCAAGTTTACTTGTTCAAAGGGTAATCTTACATTGTCATTCAACTTGCGCGATCCATAGCACAGTAAAGCATTACAAGATTCAAAAAAATATTACTTGCGTTATTTACTTAGATAACTGTTATATTTCTATATATACGTGTTATTTGGGACTTCGAAGAAGCGGACAAGGTCAAGTCTATAAGGAAAAAAACAGATGTGTAGAAAGAATGACTTCATATGGGTCCTTAGCTTATAGAGATAATTAGATGCAAATAAGATTACCGCAACCATTTATGCACTTCATTTGCAAACCTACTTGCTTGTAGTTGTTGGAGAAAAACTTATAGCTTGGGATGCTTGCTTTAACTATTGGTTCATTTTTTTGGTGAAAACTATAAACATATGTTAGAAACAACTTATGAAGATACAATAGTGTGAAGATTATAGACATGCCCATGATCTTTTGAGAAAAACAAATACAACAACAAAATACAAAAAGTAATTCTTCACAATACACCCACAACAACTACATTTCCCATTCTTTTCTTTCAAAGACATATTAGCCCACAATAGACTAAAATGACCAAAAAAACAAAAACATGCCTCATTATTGTGAAACTCTAAATCAAGGATTACATTTCCCTTATGAAGGTGTTACAACATGACTGGCTTGCAGCTCTATCCTCACAGACAGTCACCTATAACAGTATCCATAGCAAGCATCATCACTTGATAAGAGCTTGTTATCACTAGTAGAAGGCTACATTTCCACTTGTAAAGTCCTACTTGTAATCCTCTTATTGCTCATATCCATACAAGAAGGCACAAGTCACACATCTACAAATGGCATCACCCACAATACTAGTGACCAACCATCTCTATAACTCCAATTTACTGTCTTCCATCCAAACCTCTCTTCCTAACATTTAGAGCCACATTCCATTGTTTTGATACCTGGTTAACTGCCTCAGAGTCTTTAACCTGCATACTCATTATCTTCAGTCTTACAATTTCACAAATCCTAATCAGCACATCCTTCAAGTTATTACATTCATCTCTTAAAATTCTATTATTACTTTCTCTCCATATGGAGTACACAGCAGTTGCTAGACATAATCTTCTAACAATGCTCTAAATGTTGTTTCCATTTTGTTTCTCATTAAGATCATTAACAATACCGTTCCATAGCATAACATTAGAACCTCATCTTTACTTTTAGCTCCTTCCAAATAGCAGCAGAGAAAGGACAAATGAAGAAAGGATGATCATGTGTCTCAGCATTGTTTTTGCATAATAAACAACAAGTCATATCATAATTCCCCCACTTAATCATTATATCATATGTCATGAGTTTTTCCTGTATTTCCAACCAAAGAATAAAGGACTGTTTGGGTATGTACTGAGAAAACCAAATCATATTGGCCTACTTTACTTCAATTGACATTTCTCTCATATCATTGTAGACATCTTTAAGACTAAATTTAGATTCCCTTCCATCATTATTTTTCCACACAATCCAATCATTCTTTTCTGCATTAAGGATGGGGACCTGAATTTTCATTACCTCCTTATAAGTTTGAACCCAATCACTGGACCATAGCTACTCACCATTACAAACCATTTCAGTAACCACCATAATCCTTGAGAATCTTGTTGAGTACAAGTTTATATTTGAGATAATCCTGAATAAAGGACCCAAAATGCACCAGTTGTTAAACCGCATAGCAGTATTCTTACCATTCCTAATCTTATATCAAACATGCCTTTCAATTTCATTCCTAAAATAAGTTTTTCCAACCCCAACTATCAAATCTCAGCTTTAACCTCCCAAATGCTCATATCTTTTAGTTTAACAGTAGAGATTCATTTTACCCAAAAAGAATCTTTCTTACAAGATATATTCTAAACATGCTTAACCAATAATGCTTTGCTCCAAACATCTAAGTCTTTATGTCCTAAACCACCATGAGACCTTAGTTTATAGATTTTATTCCATGCCACTTTAGCCTTGCCCTTGGTTAACTTACCATTGCACCAAAGAAATACCATCAAAATGCTATTAATCTCTTTTATTACAACCTTTGGGAGAAGAAACACAAAACACCAATATACAAGAATGGACTCAAGGACGGATGCAATAAGTTTCAATCTACTAGCATATAAAAGACTCTTGTTTTTACAGTTGGAAACTTTGCTCCTAACTTTATCTGCCAAGAACTTACAGTTCTTTATACCCAATCTTTTAGTTATCAGAGGGACACCAAGATACTTCATAAGGAGTTTTCCTTTTTCAAATGGCATGAGAGCTAAAATCTCCTTTTATACATCATCGCTAATACTTCAAAAAAAATTATACTTTCATTAAAATTTGGCAGCAACCCAGAGCATGAACCAAATTCTTCAATAGAGTTCCTTATCACTTTGGTAGACTCCACATCTCCATGGCAGAATACAAGTAGGTCATCAGCAAAACAGACATGAGTTAATTCCATAATTGTACAACTAAAGTGGTATTGGAAACTTGGATTTCTCTTAACATTCTTCTCCATCATTAGAGTAAAACACTCCATTACTAAAGTGAACAAGTATGGAGACATAGGGTCTCCTTGTCTCAATCCTCTCCCTCCTTTAACAAATCCACAATGTTCACCATTCACATTAATAGTAAAACTTATAGAAGTCACACAATTCATAATCCATTGATTCATTCTAGAATGGAAACCAAACTAAGTCAAAATAAATTCAAGAAACCTCCAGTTCATAGTATCATAAGCCTTATGAGTGTCAATTTTAAAAGAAACTCTTTTGGGACCTCTTTTCCTATCATACCCTTTTAACAGTTCTTGAGTGAGCAAAACATTATCTTGAATATGTCTTCCAGCAACAAAAGCACTCTGATTCAGGTTTATCAATTTCCCCAAGACCAATTTGATTCTGCTAGTGATTATCTTACTTATGCACTTATAGACCACATTGCATCATGCAATGGGTCTATAATCAAAGACCTTTTGAGGACTTTGTGACTTAGGAATAAGAGAAATAACAGTATAATTTAACTCACTAAGCATTTTGCCAGAACTAAAAAATTCTTTAACTGCTGTAAAAGTCATCACCAATAAGACCCCAAGCTTTTTTTTAAAAACAAAAAAGAATATCCCTCTCCAGGTGCTTTGTTATCCCCAATTCCAAATAAGGCATCTCAAATTCATTCTCACAACTTCATCTTCAGATATCCTCTTTGAAACTAATAAATCGAGATCATTAATGTCCTGGACATCACAACTTTAACCAAGAAACATTTAAAATGAGTCACAAATTTTTTTGCCACATCTTTGCCTTCATAATTGATACCATCTACATCCTGTACATTAACAATTCTACTCCTTTGATATCTTCCTTTAAGGGTTTTATGAAAAAAGGAGTTGTTTTTGTCACCAACCAATTAATTTTGCTCTTTTGATACAAGAGCCTTTCTTCATCCTCCATAACAATCATATAATCTTTCAGAAGCTGCACCTCAATCTCTCTCAAGGCTTTATTATGATGATCATTGTCAATACTCACCTGAACTTTTTTTACCTCATTCCTTAATTTCTCCACTTTATCAAATAGATTACCATTCTGCCAATTTAGCTTCCTCAAATGGTATTTCAGACCTTTCAATTTCTTTGCAAGTTAAAACACATGAAAACCTCCAATTTTCTTTTTCCATTCTATCTATACAATAGGAATGAAGTCTTCTTTATCAGCAACATAATTGGTAAATTTAAATGATCTTTTCTTCATCTCAACACCATTAGGGATAGTTATCACTGCTTAGCTATGATCAGATATAAGATAAGGTTTAAAATTAACATGAGCTTTGTCAAACCTTCTCAAAAAAGCTTCATTAATCATCACTCTATCCAACTTCTTTAGAATACCAGTATCAATACCACTCGTAGCTTTTTTTGATATTTTGTCCAAGTGAAAAACAGCCCAGAATTACGTAGATCTTCAACTTTAATCATGTTTATACAATCAATAAATTCTTGCATATCACTGGTAATGTAAGATCCTCCTGCTGAGTGCTCTGCATTAGTAAGGGTAACATTCATATCTTCACCAATAAAGTAAGGTTTTCCACTTGTGATTCATTTGTGCCTATTTAACTCAGCTCATAGATTCTTTCTATCAACATTACTATTAGCAGCATATATGAAAGAGGCATAGCTAACAATTTGTTTGTTAACACCCTCAATAGTACATAAGACTACATGATCAGACATGTGTAGACTTCTCACAGAAACCATATCTCTATTCCACCTAATTATAATACGACAACTCTTCTTACGGAATTAAATATTAGAGAACCAGTCCCAATTACCATAAGCCTTCTCACAAGCTTTTACAAGTTTCTTACTCTTAAGGTGAGTTTCAAGAGTAACACAAACCTATAAACCATATCCATGTTCCACCCAAGTTCCTTTTACTTGTCAGAGGTACACATACCTCTAACATTCCAAATTCCTATTCTAACTTCCAATCCTGAAAAAAGAGTGGGGCCAAACACTGCCTTAATAGCATTCTTGAAGAACATTGGTATCGATATCAATGACTTCATTCTACTTCATACTTATAGCAATTCTAGAATTTATCTCATATACATCTTCTTCTTCTTCACTCCTTTCTATATTCTTATCCTCATTCTTATGCATTGATTCTTATCTTTGCTTGAAGTAATGCAACATGTCTTGATTTCAATCAGCAGCCTCATCAAAAGGAAGGTTGTTTCTTTTGATTCACATACATATAAACTTTCTCTTTCTCTTGTATATCAATGGTTTCATTTTTCTCATTTTCGTCAATCTCTCCTAATACATCAAATCGATTCTTATTCCTGTTTGGCTCCTTAACCATATTATTTCCTTTTTTTCTTTGTAACTTTTTCTCCACTTTTTAGCTTTGGATTTACTTCTTCTTTATTCTGAGAGCACTTCAACCCTTCATCGTTACCTTTTCCATTATCATCATACATACTACCAGTATTTGAGACATTTATCTTCTTTACTTGATATACAGGTTTGTCATGCTTCTTGTTATTTTCCATTTGCTGAGCATTGCCCACAGGTTCCTGGTTGTTAATTTTCCCCTTGTTCCTCATACCATTCTTGTTCCCAGTCCTCTGCTTTACAACCTTCTTATTTACCACTTCTATAAACCCTGTTGAAAACAAGAAGGGGGTTGAATAGTTTTCACCAATAAAATTTTAATTAAACATTTTTTGTTGATTATTTATAGATCTACTGGTGGATATAAATACTCATGTTAGGAATATAAGCAATAATAATAAAGGATATGTGGAAAAGATATTTATAGTGGTTCGAATACAAGGTCTCCTACCTTGCCCTACTCCACTCTCTGAGTCACCTACTTAAGAGTTCGAATCCACCAGACACCAATACTCCTTTAACTGGCGGAGAAGCCTCACAACGTCGCTTACACCTTTTAACGGTACAAAACTAAATACCGGATTCTTCACATGGTAGAATCAAACCAACAGCCTACCCTTTACATGATACTAAGGTATATACCACGTTCCAACAAGGAGGAACCAAATACCCTTACACTACTTTCCCTTTACTAGGTGCCAAGTAATACATCGAGATCCATCTTAATAGATCTTCATTATTTAACACAACACTTTTCTAAATGATCCTATCCCTATATAATACACATCTTTATTGAACTTGATGGATGATACTTCAAGATCAGTAGGTAGATCTTTATGAGATGAGAGACTCTTGCCATAAGGTGAGGTTAGAGAGTTGATCTAGTATGCAAAACCCGATAGAGCTTCTCCTAATAAGAAATCTATCAAAACACTAAAATAAGGAAACCATGATTAAAGATCAGTTAGTAACTAAACAAAGGAGAAGGAAACTATGTAAAATGAATGATTTAAACAAGTGAAAATGAGCTGGGATTTATAAAATCAAGTTTTACTGTTCACCGGTTTTGCCGATTCTGTTGTAGAATAGAACCGGTCAGTTAATGCCAACAAAATCGGCGTACAGTAACTAGATCCGAATTTCGATTTGCAAGATCTTAAAAGATCATGTGTAATGAGATCATGTTTAGATTTGGTAATAAAAATATATTAGCTATGATGTAAATATGTTTGAAGGTTTTTATACATTTTTATGTAAAGTGTTCATTTTTATTCTAAAAATGCGCTCATGTGATTTGAGTGTAAGTGCTATGATATGGAGATTGGTTTGATGAATGGATGAGTTAGATAAACTATTGATTTAAAACTAATGAATTATATTGTTTACTTTCGTTAAGTTTATGTTTTGTTATGAACAAAACAAAGATATATCGTAAAATATAAATAAACGTTTTTATGGTTTATTTGTATTAACAAACCCCTCATTACTTTGTTCTGCAACAAAACCACTATCACCCATTGTAACACCCCCAATTTAGGGTCGCATCAGAATAATGAATCCGGGAGCGTTACTTCATAGATCAATAGCACAAGATATGAGAACAACCTCTAAAAGAGTCGTTTAAAATATGATACATTGAATTTATTGAAATTGTTTAATACAAAGCGCAATGGCTTAAATTGTTCAACATTTGATAACAAAGATTTTAGATCATAACAA